>VZTE01006407.1:2102733-2143475 GCA_013397775.1 Eulacestoma nigropectus | reverse complement strand
GGGCGGGGGGGGGGGAGGGGGGGAAGTAAAAGAAAGCTCTTTCCAGACTGGGATATCACTGTGAGGGTTCTTAAGGTTGAATAATATGTGTAGTGCCAAACATAACTAGCCATACCTTGTAGTTCTCTGTTTCAAGATCACTAAATTAGTGGTGAGAATGTTGAGGGTCTGAGAGAATAATGGTTATTCCTTGAGGGGCCTGTTCTAGCAAACACTTAAGTGACACAATATTAAACACCCAAAAAAAGAAATAGAATGAACTAGTCAAATAATAATTAAGGCACCTGGAATATACACACAGCAAGAATGAAGACACACTGCATGCTTCTCAAAACCCTTAGCTTGCTAATTTACACACAGTTAGTTAGAATAATTAGCAACTTATTGGGATAATAGTGGAAAATCAATATTTTGAGGTAAGATTTTAGAAGGGGAATTAGAGAACTGCAAAAAATAGTTAATACATCATTTCCTACCCTGTCATTAGTAAAAGAATAAAAAGAACATTTTTCTCTCTTTGAAAAGGTTCCTAGTGATTTTTCCTTAGGGAGCTGGACCAGTTTCTTCATTTTCCCATAATTCAGAGCCATGTTTCATCACAATAAGTTTTTATTGTAAAAATAGTTGACTTAAGAAGTAGTCTGAAGTAGAAAAAGATCATATTTTCAGGGAAAATTATTATCAAAGTTGGTAATTTTGAGAAGGTCCTGAGATGCCTGTCTGTAGCAGAGAGCACTCACAGATCTTGACAATTCTGGTTGTGACTTAATTTGGAAAATAGTAGTTTGGAAGTGGAGGGTAAATGACATAATTTAAACCGGTATTTATTCAGTAGTATGACTGTCTTATTTGTTTTTTGCTCAGTACTATGAAGTCTGCCAACAACTTCCCATGCTCACAGCTTCCTTATCTTCTCTGAGCTTCCTGCAAGACAGTAGCTGAACAGTTGCTTCATTTAATAAAGTTTTTCAATTGTATGGACATCTGACCTTGTTCCTAGATAATTTGATCGTACTTATTTCCCAAGTAATTATCCCCACTGGAGATAGTCCCAAAATATTAAGAGAATGAGTAAAGGAATGATACCATAGATTTTCTTAAGTGACAAATGAGTCATGCAGAGTCCATTTACAACTTGGGTGATATCCTTATCAAATTCTTCCTTTCTGAATCATCTGGTTAACTAACCATGTTTATTGTTCCCTATGGATGAACTCTACAAGGTACTGCTCAGAAAACCTAATGTGGACAGAGGTGATTTATAGACTCCTAAAGAAACATTAACAGAACATTTTTCTGCCTTAAGGTTTCTGTATTATTTGTTGGAGTTTTTTTCCCGCTTGTCAGCGTCACTCTATTTCTTGAGTACATTTTGAAAAAAAAAAAGAGGGAAAAAAAAGAAAAGGATAAACTGTGTCTAAATTACTGCATGGAATTAATGTATAACCGCAAAATAGGTTGGGGTTTTTTTCTGGCTGTGCCTTTCCCTTTGCCTCCTGAATGATTAACTTCTGTTTATTTCTAATTAGAAAAGCCACATCAGACTAAACCACAAAGCATGTCAAAGAGTATGCAAATAATGCAGAGTACTTTAAAACCTATGGCACTTTGCCTTTAAATGCCCCGCATGGTTTATTAAACTGTAATTGCACTCTCTGAAATGTCATATTGCAATTATATCCTAGGTTATTAATTAAAAGAAGAGAAATTGTAAATGGTAAAATAATTTTGCCTGTGAAAAGCTTTACTGAGATTTTAGAGAAAGGCATTTGGGCAAAATAATTTGTGATAAAACCCACTGAAAGAAAATGAGATGTTTTGATCTCCTACTGGGGAAGTGAACCTGTATCCATCCTCAGTAGCTTAGGATGTGTAGGTAAAATGCAAAGACCCACAGAGGAAGAATTATAGGTGGTAATGACCAGTTACTTATGCAAATAATTCATTAACATGCAGCCTATATAAAAAAAGCTCTCTAGCTTTTCTAGAATTTTCTCTAGTCATATCTTCGGGAAAAAATAATTAAAAAAACAGCAACAAAACCAGTTTGCTTTTTAAAAATACTTTGCTTGTTGAAGTTACTGTAATAGGGGAGTTGTTAACATTCTTTAAAAATAGATGCAGATGGTGAAACTTCTGAGATTATCACCAGCATTACCATCAGTTCTAGTAAAAGTGGAGTGAATTTTCACTATGTAGGAAACAGTACTTCAAAAGAATAAGTGTTTATATACCTGATAGGAGATTACTTCTCATATTCCATAGAATTATATGGCTTTTATTTAATGGAATTTAATTTTATGATATACAGAGAAGACCTAAATAGCTATTTTTCTGAGGTAGGAAAGAAATGTTTTCTTTTTCCCCTGGAAACTCACTCTTGTATGACTTCCCTTTAGGAGTTTGCTTATGATTGAATCCATCCTGAGAATGAGGGATTTCAGTCTGGCCAGAGCTTTCTGGTATAAGATGATTAGTTACTTTTTGGAGAGAATGTAGTGCTACTTTTCAGAAATCATTGTGCCACTGGACTGCATTGCTGAGATGGAGCATATTGAAGGATTTGCTGGTTCTTTTTTTTCTATTAAAGCATTCCTCCTGTGCAAACTGCATGCTCACACATATTGTTTTGCATCTGATGTCAGAAACTAAATCTGGCAAGGTGCAGTGCATGCTTCTGTGTACATGGATATTTTCAGACAGACCATAAATAGACTGTGGTTTTATCTTTCTAAATGTAAATGTGGGAATATTTTTTTTCTACTTCTTCACAAGAATTCTACAATTAGCTGTCCTTGGGAGAGAGGAAGGAACATCCATCTGATTACTTGGTAGGTCTGGCTCCAAAACTAATTCTTCCATGCTTCTACACAGTAGTGGTAGGTCAGGAGTTGTGCAGTGCTTCTGAAAAGTAGCTGTTTGGGGTTTTTTTCTTCCAAGTGTTGTTCTGTCAGTGCAACTTATAAGGTTGCTAATGTTGGAGGAGTCTTCAAGTTACGTGTTTTCAGCGTATGGCTTTCATTTAATTCCAGAGAGAGGAAGCTTGGTCAAGAAGTTCTGGTAAAGGAAAAGGACCAAAAACAACTTTAAAAAGTAATTTTTTTGTTAGTCTTGCAGATGTAATTATTACAGTCAAAGGGGATGCTAGAATGAATGGAAGAGTGGATAAATAAACTGCCTCTTAGACTGCACAGAGGTAAAGATTTTTTTATCATGGAAAGTGTCTAGCTCCTATCATTTTCTTTCAGTTATTGAGAGGAGAATAAGCTTAGAGGTTTGGTTATTTTGTGGAATATGCTTTTTGTTATACTGTGTCTTTTAATGGAACAAGAGGTGAAAAAGAGAAAATATATTCTTAAAGGTATTTTATCATCTCAACGAATGAAGAAAAAGCAAATCCTGTGTTGTTAGGAAAAAAAAACAAAACAACCCAAAGCACTACCATGTAACTAGAGGCACAAAACTCTTGAAATTGACCTTTGAATAGTTTCCGACTGTGTCTGGCACAAACAAGTTTAGGATAGTAAGAAAGTTTCACTGAATCTGGTATCCCAGTTTGAGATTTGCTAGAGAAAAGGAGTGCTTCTTCGAGATGTGCCACAGTTGAACCTATTCCTTTCATAGGGAAAAGGGAGCAAATATGTTTGCTTCTTCCCACAAAGCAAATAATTAAAAAAAATAATCTGCCTGAACTGCCAGAAAGTGGAGTACATCCTGGAATGAATCAGGAGCTCACTGCTTCATTTCAGCCAATGATCCTCTGGCAAGTTTGCAGATGCAAAAGAGTAAAAGCCCTTATCAGTGTATGACCTTATCTGCTCTCTCCTCTGACAGAGGCTGTATTTCACTTTCCATTTCTTCAATTACTTGTCTTAGAGATATGTCAAATTCAGGAGCTCTTGGAAGTGGCTAGGGAGAATAGGTGAGAAGTTAGTTCTGAAGTAGAATGTTTATTTTAGAAAAAATAATCTGTAATCATCTAAGTGATTGACTTAACAGTACAATTTGGACTCATCAAAAGCTCATGACTAGGGTCGGGATTTGAAAAGCTCAAGAAGTTTCATTTGTTTATTGCTGTCAGCCCACATTAGCATTGTTGTGAGGTTCTGAACCAAAGCATGTGTTTAAATAACTAATTGAAGAGTATTAAAACAGCACAAAAGAGACTGTCACGAAAGAGTTAATAAAAGCTGTAGTACTGTAGAAGACTGATTTACACTTTACACTGCTTTTAAATCCTTACAAAACTTTAGCATTAAGTTTTTCAACTGTGTGAATAAAGGAGTAATGAAGAATTGGTTTTTCTACACTATAGGGCTGCACTGATCATAAGTACAAGGAGTTATGGATTGTGTAAGAGTTGGAATTGCTACATATGAATTTCCAGACCTTAGGGTGTTCAATTCTGGAGAACTACAAAGTTTATACCCTAGATTTCAGAAGACATTTGCAAATAAGTTTGTCAGCTTGGAATTAATAATTTTGAGGGAATCTGTAATGACAGGAATAATATTGAAGCAAAACAAGTTTTTTTTAGAGAGGAATGACAAAAAATACTTACTAAATGAGGGAAGATGAAGCTTAGTATGTGGACTGTTAGGAAGCATGGGAGCTGGCTAACATGATGTGACAGTGGATTGTGTTGAAAAACAAAATACTGGTTTGAGGGTAAAAAAGAATTGGGATTTCCTAAAGAAGTTAATAGAGTGAGTAGTATTTTTCATTAAATTCTAATAAATTGTAGTGCTCTGCTGTTGCAGTTGACACAAATTTAGGAGGGGCTGTCAACAGAGGAAGAGGATTGAGATAGTAGGATGGGAAAAATCAGATCAACTTGAACATTTTAACAGAAATTTAATGAAACCGTTTTAGAGAGAGCAGGATCATTCCTTTAGATTACATGCAGACTGCTGAATACTTGTGTAGATTGTACTGCTTGATTTTTAGCATGGTCTCTTAATTTCTAGCATGCTTCCTGATGAGCTTTTATGCCCTCTTCAAGACAATGGTCAGGTATGGCTTAGGAAACAGCTCCAAATACCATTCCTGGCAGCCAGTTTGGACTGTGTTGGTAGCACTTAACTCTCTCAGGCTTTGCACTTTCAAGCAGTCCCATGTGCTTTCATACTGCACCCTGGTGCTGCACATTAGCGATAAACTCCATTTTGTGGCATAAAAGTGCTGCAGTGGTGGGCTACAACATGGAGTTCTTTTTTTTTTTTTTTTTGGTGTGGGTATGTTGAACTGAAAAAACCCCACACAACAACAGTAATAATACTAATAGTAAAAATGATAGTAATTGCTGTCGTTATCATTGTGTCCTTGGACCAAGGAGATTACAGTATTTGCCCAGCCTTACCCTAATGCTGTGTGCTGTGTACCTGGCTTTAGGGATAGAGAAGGCCTGGGATTTCGGGTTTTTTAGCCTTGTAGGATACTGGTTTCTGCACTGATTTGACCCTTTCAAAGACAAATTAACAAGTAAGAAGAAAACCAAACATACTAGAACCCCATGTATCAGAGGTATCTGCATGCTGAGTCCATAAAAAAGGCTGTGGTATTAGCCCCTGGGAACCAGTGCATTTGGGCAGAGGTAGGTGAGCATTCATGACGTACAGTCTGGCGGAAGAACCTCACCTGACAGTTTTGTTTAGCCATGTTCATGGAAAAGGAATTTTAACTGGGACAGGTGGAGCTAGGGTAATTAAAAAATGGAAAGCCTATCACGTGCAGGGTACAAAGAGAGTTTGGCTTCTTAAATGCAGTACAATTAATGCTGAGGAGTGTGATTACTGCTTTGGGAGCAGGCACCAGAGAAGAAAGTGAAATAATTGTTTCAGATAAAGGATGGTAGTAGCAGGAGGGCAAAATGAATGTAACTGTTCTTGAATATATCTGGTTTGGGAGAATTAATTACAACTACAAAATGGTAATGCTTTTATAGGCTCTATGAGAGCTATAAGTTTTCTCCAATTTTCTGGTTTATTTTTTTAGAAGTTGATTAATATTTTACATATTTGTAATTAGAGCCTTCTTTTAAGGAATCCTGTTTTATAGGCTTATAAATATAAAATTATTATTAAATTATATTAAATATAAGAATATTTAATGCTCTGTTTTTCCCTTCTCTATATTATTTAATTTTACAGTAGTTCTGGTGATTCTGATTTCTGAGGTTCATTTGGTATTAAAATAATATTATGTTAGCCAAAGTTTACTAAATAAAACTTTTTCCCAGCTTTTAGTAATAAGAGAGTATTCAACTCTATAATTAATTTGATGGTCTTATTTTGTGTGCTGCTACCTTTTGCATGTGTTTGAGGTATTATTTGGGGAAGAGGAGAATTTAGGAACACTTGCTTTTAGAAAACTTGTGACCAGTTATGGTTTCCTTTCCTGTACAGTGATCTGATGCTAACTGGACAAATTCCAGAGGCAGATGGTCACTAAGAGTACAAATGTATTGTTGCTCAGGAAAGCAAAAAACCCCAAAACATTACTATAATTTTAAAAGAAAAATAGTTAATTTACTGAGAGACACTGAAGAGTTTTCAGGGTATCACCTGGGGTCTGGGGTTGTACATACAATGTTACCAGTGATGGAAATGTTAATTCATTAGGGACCATGTCTGGACATCTACCAACCTGAGCTGTTATTTGTAGGATATGCTGCTATAATCTCTTTTCATGACTTTGTAGTTGTGTGGAAATTTCTCTTTGTGCTATATTAAAAATACTGTTCCAAGCAGTATTGGCTGGGGTGTGGTGAAAGGCTATTTTAAATATATCATGCAATTGTCTTTATATATTAGCATTCTCAACCATTCTGTATGTCTAATAGCTTCCTCTGAATAAAGAAACCAAATATATGCAAATGTTGAGGAGGCATCCATTGTTTGGCTGCTTTTGTGCCTGAGGACACTTTATGAACTGTCGGTGATTACAGGTGCTTTTGTTTCGAACAGCATTTGCCTTAAAATAGCAACAATCACCAGTAAGAGGAAAAAACAAGCCTTGCCAATATCAGCTGCATAAATGAACTCAAGGGTGTTCAAGGGCCCTTCTAGTAAAGATAGCTGGTAGGGAGATGGTCTCCTCTTGGCATATTAAATGGATTTTATTGGGGGTCTTTTTTGTGAGAGAGGAGAATTATGCCTCTCACAAATCCAGTGGGAGTGACACTGCTGCATAATGGGGACTAACTTTTATGCCTCCACTTGAAGAACCTCATCACAGTAGTGAGAGATTCAGGGAGTGGGAGCTTCTAACCATTGCTTGCGTACAGTCCCCACTGTGCAAAGAAACTGGACAAAAGCTAAGATTAATGTAACAACAGCTAAGAATTCTTAAATAAACTACAGGGCTCCCTCAGGAAAAATGTTACTGGTTTTTCACAAAGACAGGGATTTAAGCATTGTCCCTCTCTCCCTGCTTGCTAAGGACTCTCTGGCTGAGGGTGGTTGTTGGGAAGGCGTGTTGTTCTGAATGATGCCTTGAGCTTTCCTGCCTTGCCTCGTGCTTTTGACTACTGTACCTTGGTGTTGGATATGTTGATTTCCCCTCTAAACATAGCTGCAGGTATTAAAGAATGAATAAAAAACTATATCCTTAAACATGAATGTTTGTATAAAATTAAGATGTTAATACTTAGACCATGGGAAATATATCATTAACACGTATTAGAATTTGAGATTGCAAAATACGTGAAAATCAAGATCATATCATCCTATTCTTTTGGTTAAGTAATTTAAAATATTTTTCTCTCGGCTACATCTTGGTACATGTGATTAGGACACTTGCCTGACATCAGAGCTGGGATTCACTCTTAATACAGACTCTTTCTCCTAGGCCTTTTCTGCTGAGTAGAGTCCTTACTTGAAGATGCTGGGTTTGTTACATGTCCAGACACCCCTAGGGTGCCAAGGATGCTGTTGCATTCTCTTCCCTCAATGGCTTTTCTACAGAAGAGGAAGAGAATAATTCAGAATGCCTTAACAATTATCCCAGAAGTATGACTGAATGCAGTGTCCAGCTTCTAGAAATGCACACCTGGATGTCGTATCAGGTTACAATCTCGTATCCAGGCAGAGAGAAGAATGTGTGAGTTGGTCTCAGAATTTTAGAAATGCCCTGCAGTAGTATTAGTCAATTCTAAGGTAAATCCTTCCATCTGATTCACAGGCAGTAGCTCCTAGGTCAGGTTGTTCATGCTCCACAAATGACATTTTCTGTACAAATAGACACAGATTCTTAATAGAAGGGTGCATTTAAATAAGAAAAATGTACCTGTCTCATGACTAGCCCTTAAATGAAACTAGACTTAATGATAGCCACTCTGCAGAGAAAATGTATTGAGAGGAAAAATGTTGTAAGAACATTTTTTTCTATTAGCTGTATTTTGTTGGACCGGGAGTAATTTTTGCTACTGCTGCATTTGTAAAATGGAAAAATAGGAATGAAATTAATATGCTTCTATTTACATGAAACAAAACATTAAAGGCTTACGTAAAACAATCATAAGTTGACTTTTAGATTTTTATTTTTAATTAAGATTGACTGGTAAGAAAAAGAGTTGATGTGAAAGTATAGCTAAAAATTATTAATAGGTTGCACAGATGGAAAATGATGCAGGCTTTTCACACTGGGAGATGAATGATTGTAAAATCCAAAATCTAAATAGCAGAGAGCAAAAGAGATAGATGTGCCCAGCAATGTTTCAGTGTGCTAGGCTACTGTGAACTAAAATGTATGATAGCTCCAAAATCAATGAGAAAATCCATTTCAGGGAAATAAAGATGAAAAAAATTGTAGAAACTGTTGGTTCCCCAATAGACTCTTTCAAAAGCCATTTTCAATTTCTGGTGATGCATCAGAAGAAAGATAACATCATTTTCTATAGTGATGCTCTTCTAAGGCAGAGCACATGAGTTTCTATGATGAAATAGATGAAACATCAGATGCAATTAACTTGCATCTAAGGCCTTATTTTTGTATAGCAGTAAATGCCATTAGCAATTCTGATCTTTCCTTTATGATAGAATATATCAGCTCCTTTGTCTAATATTGGTGTCTGTATGGAGACCAATTAATTTCTGACGAGTTTTTACCAAGGTTCTCACTGAGAAAGTTTTTTATTATAATGCATATGACTTGCCAGAGAAAAATAATGTCACGTGGTTTTCATTAGAAGCCTAACTCCATAGACTACAGTAAGTAATCCAGGTCCTAGTTGTCAGAGACTGAGCCAAAAAAATAAAGGCCAATATATAGATACAGTCTCCTTTCAGTGGTGTTAAAGCCAGTGAGCTGAAGAGTAGACATAGAGAGATCTTGCAGTATAAGGTATGTGCAATACATGAAATAAATTAATTTGGAGCTGTGTATTTTTGTGCCAATAACTAAATAGCTATCGGGAGTTTGAATTGTTTTCAGATTTCTAGAAGGTCTTTTGGCATACTCTTTCATTAAATGCCAGTTTCACAAAAGTTCTACGAGCAGTTTTATACTGCAAATCATTTTAAAATAAATGAAGGAAAATGCTATAAAGCAATTATTATTAAATAAAGACAAATAATTCCAAACAGGAAACTCTTTGTATGAGCTATGGTCAAATGCAATGTTTAAGAAGGCTTTTCAGTATTAGGTTAGTGAAAGAGTTGTGGAGCACACACAGCCCATTTTCTTTGTAGGTGAAATTTCCTGGGCATCTGAGCAGACATATGACCCTAAAGAAGATAATTAGTGATTGCAATCATATATAGCTAATCAAGCCTTCTGCAGTGAACCATATTTGAAAATCCTCCACGTACACAGGATGTTTCAACTGACTTCTAATTTTTTCTCATACATTTTCACAGCAGTCAAATGTTGAATATTTGCTAATATTCCCTAATTTCATTAAACAGAGCATGGAAGATAGTTGGTTGGGGAGAGGAATAATGTCAGACTTCTGTAAAATAAAGCTGGGCTGCTGTAGCTGCTTTATAAGAACTCCTGTTTGTTGCTCTGATGTGAGAATTGAGAAGGCTCTGTGGTGCAAAACCAGCATTACTTTTGAGTGAGGAACAGTGCCTGATCCCCTAGAGAAATTCATAGGCTTTTTTTTTTACTTCAGTTGATTTTTCATTTAATGAAAATCATGACAATGTGCTAGATGCACCTAAATAATAATCTCATGAATAAAAATGTTCATTTTTATAGGCAACGTTCTTGATGAGACTGCTTTTTGAGACATCTCAGCTCCAGCGTACAAAAACACAGTTTCTTCTATACCTGTGCTGTCACTTATGTTCATGTACCAAATGAGTATTTTATGCAGGTTCTGCCATAAAGAAGCAATCTTATATAATTTTAGACAAGGAAAAAGAAAACTACTGAAGAAAAAACCCCTAGCCCTGAATTACTGAAACTATGACAGAGGTCTTTCTTCTGACTGGTTCCAAGCAGTCCTTTAATGGAGTATTTCCTGTACACATGTAATGTATGCCAGCTCTCTTTCCCATTTAAGTCTCACTGTAGGAAGTGGGATTTTGTCTGTCTTTGCTGGCTGAGCTACAGCTGGAGACAGCACCACAGGGCAAGACTGTTTTATCTGCAGTAAAACACTGGCTTCAAGGCAAAGTTTCTATGCCTAATTCCATAAATTAATAGGAAATTGATCTTGGGGTTTGAAATCTTGAATTCCTGCATGGTAACAGCAGTTCTCTTGATCGATTCTCACTGTCCAGCTTTGTACAGAGATGGTGGAAAGGCCTTTTTTGGCCTTAAAAATCTATGGATAAAACACTCCAACCTCTTTGTTCCCCAGTTTTCCCATTTTTAAGTTGAAATCATTCTTGTACACATAAGTCATGGGATATGCTAGGGCTCTAGTTTTTGTGAGTGCAACAAAAAGAGAAAGGTGCATTTTTTTTTAAATAGAAATATTCAAATACTGTTAGAGACTTGGTTTAAACATTTACCAAAGTATCATCTGGCTGTCAGAATTAATCTAATATGATTAACAATTTTATTATTGTGATCGCAATGCAGGCATTTCAATACACGTTCGCAAGGGATTCCTCCTGCTTAATTTGTATGGTAATCCACAGTCATTTATTCTACTTTGTGCCTGTTTGTATGGGGTGGTTATAGCCTATGTTAAGGTGTTTGTGAGCTGGATAGGCAGCTGGATTCATGCTCATTAAGCCTCAAAGCCTCTCAGTTTCTCCCCTGCTAGCAGCATTCAACGTGCTGTGGTTTTGTGATTTGGAAGTACAGCACTGAGGGAACTGATCTGAAACCACCAGTCTAATTTCACTTTGGTCTTTTTTCACTTGACTGATCAGAATGATTTTCAGTCACTCCAGTCAGGGCTGGAATCCCAGAGGTGAAAAGTCAGCAAGTAATCCATTTAGCCACCAGGTCCTCCAGGTGGAGCTTAGCAAACTATAACAATTATTGTATTCTCTTCTCTCTTATCATAGCATGGCTATTGCTAATGTTGTGTTGGAGCTTCCATTTTAAACCATGCTTTGCAGGAGGTGTGGAATTTGCTGTAAAAATTCCCTACATGATGAATCCGGACACAAAAGGTTGCAATGCAAGAACCATTTTTGGCACCAATTTAAAGATAAGCTTCAGTGACTTTTAATGAGAAATTGACTTTTCCATCCAGAATATTCTCCCTCAAAATCTGAGCACGGAAGAACCCTTCTGTGAAAGCAAAAAGGAATATTTGGTGGTTATGTGTCACCATTTCTCTCCAGCTGCTGCAGAAGTTGCAGAGGGCCCTCCGCTTCCATATTGTAAAAACTGTGGAATAGGAAAGGAATTCCTATGGACTGCCCTGTTAGTTAAACAAGATAAAATAAATTTCTTCCTTTATTTGACCAGCAACACCTCATTTTGTTATACCTAAATTGCCTTTTAACCACAGAAAGAGCTTCTCATGTTTAATGGTTTTGTTAAGCTCTTGCACTTCTTTCAGGGTGGAGAATATAGAACTGAAAAGTCACTTGTGTGAACAGGCAGTTGCAGTTTTCCGGTTACTTTAACATCTGGGAAGCAAACATCACAAAATTGTTTTGTTAAGTACATGATCGTGAAATCAGGATGACTTTGGGTTTTTTTATTAAGTGCATGTTTTGAATCCCTGCTGTAGAGAAAAGATTTTTTTATAAATTTCAATTAATATTAAATTAATATCCATCCTTAAAAAAATTATCTTGGAAAGTCATGTGTGTATACATATATGACATATTTTCTCACGCTTGAATTTTTAACTTATAAAGTAACCTCTCTTCTAAACGTGAAATGGTGGAAACCAGATGGAAGATGGAATGATTACTTCCTAGTTTTAAATCTACTGTTTTATAATCAATCGTACATTTTATGAGGCATACATGTGAAACTGAGGGAACTAAAGAACTAAAAGCACTCAAAGGGGGTTTTTCTGAACAGTATTCGATTTAATTTCAGTTCTTCTCTTAGGGCTTGGATTTTGGTCTCATCTCCTTATAATCCTCTCACTCCCAATAAGAAAACGTTTTAAGGTCAGTGGCATTTTTTTTTTTCCCCAGGAAACTTAACTTGTTACTACTGTTAACCAGGCAGATACCTTCCCATAGATTCTTTTTCCAGTTTATCTCAAGTACTGCTATTTCTCAGGTTTTGACTGTTCCGTGGAATCACCTAAAAGCTTTTGGCAGATGCACAATTTATACTTTAGCCACCTCTTTGAAAATTCAACCTCCAAAAAAATATAACTGGTGAGGGAAAAAAATCCAGCAGAAAAAAAACCCTTCTGTTTCATGTTACCGAGATTTCATAGGCTTGCTGTGCAACCCTTATAATTTTATCCTAATTTCCAGTAAATGATTCAACATTTGGCAGTATTAATTCTAGGTTTTAATTCTCTTAATTCCTTTGTACTTGGATCTACTTTTGTATGTGGGAACAAGGTATGCATTAATTTTATGCTCTCGGGATATGCCAGGTGTTTTCTCTTTGGGAACCAAAAAATAGGGAAAATTATCAAAAAGGAGGAGATATTTTGAATGCGTCTTTCAGTGTACAGAACACAAGAGGAAAGCTGACAAAGCATTCCTGAACTGAAGATCCTTTCTTTATTACGAATCTTTAACACTCTTGGCTCTTAGAGGCAAGATGGATTCAATTATTTTGAAAGTGACAAACTCTAATCAATATTCAATTGTTGGTGTGTTAATTGGGAGATGATACCTTGTCTCTATTATTAGCATCGGCAATTTGCTGCTGAAGTTCTTCTCTGTTTTGACTACTCTGTCTCCAGTTAGGAGACTGTATCACTACAGAAGCACCAGCATTGCCTTCTTGGAGCTCTAGGTTAGCATTCGATTAGCCAACGCTCTGAAGAAACATCAAATGACTGAATTATTGTTTACACAAGTAATTTAAAAAAAATGCTACTAAATTTAGGAGATGGTTAATGTGATTCTGCTTCTGAAAGTTCATTTATTTAATTAGGGCAATAAAAATAAACTATATGTCTAGGAGCGTCATCCAGACACTTCTAGTTATACAGATTAGTTCTAGGTAGTTTGGCAAGGAACAGGGATTTGTCTTGATGATTCTTATGGGTGCCTTCCAACTTGAGATATTCTAGGATTCTATGAAATGGTCTCAGTCAAGGATTATTCGTAATGAGACAAAGTCAAATGCAGGCTCATTGTAACCTGTGGGATGTCAGTAAGTACTGGAGCAATGCAGCAATGTGCTTTTGGAAATCTACCTGTTCCTACAGATGTTGGACTCTTGATACATTAAAAATTTTGTATACTTTCCAAAAGTATTAGTGTACTTCACTTTTTAATTTTAGTGGGAAGCTATATAGTTCTAGAAGATAGGTGGTACTTAATAATCTATTATTAATTAATTATCAATAAATCATATTCTATATAATACATGAAACATAAAGTAGTTAAACTCTATATATTATAGAATTATATAATTACATAATATATATTAAAATAATATATTGTTTATTATATTATTTTATCAACTGTTATTCATAAAGGAGTATTAATTGTGATACTTGGGGAAAACAGTGCATGATGTTAGCATTTAGCATCATGCCAATCAAATCAACCATTTATTTTAAAACATCTGCCAATTCTGCAGAAGATATTTGAATATCATCACTTTTCAACCCCAGTATATTCCTGGCACCTTTTTTCCCTGGTGGTTCCATCTGTGTTATGTCTTCTTTTTTATTTTCCCCAGGACTTTCCTGCTGGGCTACTACATGTGCAGTGCACAACAGCTTTGTATTTTTTTTGAAGTATTAAATATTAATTAGGATACGTGCAGTTCATCCTTACTAATTTTTCCTTATTTTATGATACTGCTTTTCTCCTCTGTGTATATGGGGAGAAAATGAATGTTGCATGAGGAAAGAGAGGAATGAGAATGGGAGCTTTTTCTCATCAGGAAGTGATGATGTATAACCCACTATAGCTCAGTATATTTTCAGATACAGCCTTTTGCCTGGCCACTCTGTCTTACCACTTCCATGCGGAGAGGGAAGTCCTCAGTATTTTTCCCACCTCCCTGTGCTTTTCTCTGTGTGATTTAGCTGGGCAACACTTAATTAAACTCCATTTCGTCTCTTTACGCTTCAGGTATTATTATGCGGCTCCCTTCAAGAGGGTAATTTGTAGGCTGTTTATCAAAGCTGTGAATTTAATAATATCGAAGACATGCTATTGCACTGTCACTGTAATAAGATGTATTGACATTTCTTATGAAAAGAATTTTCTCTCCATAAGTATGTTCTTCATCTGCTGGATACTGTGGGCTTTCAAAGTAAGTAAAAAAACCCGCAATATATACACTATTTAGTCATATTATTCCCTTACCCTCACCACCTTTGTAGTTAGATACTGCTGTCTGAAAAGCAGAAGTTCAACACTGTAGTACTTTCACTGCAACAGGAAAGCCATGTTTCATTTAACAGTGTTACCTGCAGCACACAGCTAATGTTTCTGTTTTGAGGCATGAGGGAAATGACAGCAGTGCACTGTCAAACTGTTGGACACACAAATAGTCTCTGTTGTGGTTCCAGAGCAGCACTGATTATATAATTCTAGAACTGGTCAAACCCAGATTTCCTGTGGAAAGTTGGTATGATTTGTTACAAAGTTGAGAATTTTTTTAGGAGAGAGAGTTCTGAATGAAAATAATTATTGTATAGAGAATAGATGCTTTCTTTATAATAATGGAAAATTACTCAGTGACTTTTTTCTATGCAGGTTCACACTAATATGTAGCATGATTACAATGTTTTTTCTTTCCTTAACTATTGTCTATAGCTCTGTTTTTAGTGCAATTTGCTCTCCTTTCCCTAATTCTTTCTGCTGCGTTCAACAGGTCTGCTAAGATTACATTTCTAAAATACTCAAAATGCAAATAGTGAAAAAAGAGCGTGGAAGGAACTATAGAAAAACACCCCCACAACTTCCCAAGCCTAACTCCTGCGTCTGTTTTTTTAAGTTTTTCTCACCTTTAACTTTCAGAAAAGTAGTAGAATGAGAAAAGAAGCACCTCCTAGACATTATACAATCAGGTAGTTTAAATTTAAAGCTCATAATACACAGTTATGTATGTGCATTAATGCTAATGTCCATGGAAGCATTGTGGAAGACCTGTGGTATTTTTTGAACAAAAATTATTCTTGATTAGTCAATCCAAATTTTTTAACAGCTTTTTATTTTATACTTGTAGATTTTAGCTGTTCAACTTTCAAGTTTTGGGGCTAGTTTAGCTACCTCTTTTTTTTTTTAGAGAAAGTATGAGTTAATTATTAAAGCATTAAGAAACAGTGACTCATGTTTCAGGTAGTCTATATGGACAGCCCAATTCTTGTATTGTTTTCTCTTTGAATAAATGTCTACAAAGATTCTATACTTGTTTAATGTGTGACTGATGTACATGAGACAAGATTTGTTTTGGGTTCTACTGTACAGGCTGTGGCCATGGATGCTGTTATTTGAAAATTCCTGCTATAAGATACCCTTGCTTATGTAAAAACTTGCTTTCTGTTGACAGAGTACTTCCTCTGAGCAAATGCAGTTGTGTACTGGCTGCAGAATCTATGATACGCTAGTCCTAGCTAGGCACTGTGACAGAAGATACAGTGTCTTGGAAAGAGCCTCAAAAAAGTGGCCTGTCCTCATCTGCACTATCCTGTAATCTCATCTGTTACCTCAGTGACTGTGGGTGCTGGTATAATCACAAAGTCAAATCCAGAGGGCTTTCTCACTGACAGTCCTCCGAGATGTTCTTCAGTACTGTATGTGAGCTAAGGTTTCATTTGCATTGGACTGAGTGCACACAGAGGAAGGCAGTGTAGGATTCCCAAATGGGACTTTTGCTGCCAGTTACCTAAGCAACAAAAGAGAAGCCACAGGTCTTTGATCAGCTCAGCAAAGGAAATTATGCAAGGACAGCATAATTAAAAGTAGACCTCCAGAGTAGACTACAAAATATTTTTAGGTCATCCTAAAATGTTCCCTTGAATTAAATTCCTGTTAAATATATCCTGTCAGGATATAGTAACCAGAGGCTTGGAGCTGGGAAAACAAATCAATTATGAGTTTACTGTAGTGTTTGTAGTGAAGTGTGTATTCAGGAGAGGGAAGAACTTCAAAGAGAATTAGTCACTACCTTTTAGTTGTGCTAATTTGTTTAGTAGACTTGTAAATGTGTTTGTTCCTCACATGTTTGTCTGTTCTTACATGAATGTTCACCTAGATTGTAAGAGTACATCACAGTGAAGAAATTTTTGTCGACCACAACGAAAGACCAAGTCAAGCTTAGTGCGAAACCACAAGTTGGCCATGTGCTCTGTCTCTTCTATGTCAGAGCTTACTTATGTGAAGGACAGTTGCAGTCTCATTTTGTGACTGGATTTTATTTCTCCTAGTCTTTGAATTCTACAAATTTGGTATTTGGGAGGGAAAAAAGTGACTTTACATTTATCCGCAGACTTAGTTTCTCCCTACTGATTGTGCTTTTCAAGAGACTACTTTAGTTGCTGTGGCAGATCCCTATTCCCCTGGCTTTTAGGGCTGCCTGCACAGTTCTCCAGCTTGCAAAACTCTTGTGGCTTCCTCAGCTCTGGACGCAGTTGAACAATTAATTTATTACTGCTAGAGGACCTAACTGTTTCTGAGAAGCCAGGAAAAACTTCAAGTTTGCTATTGTCAAGGGCTGTTCTTGATCCTAGGTTCATTATTCCAAGGCCTGTTCCTGTAAGCCTGAATGTTTTCTTTTTCTCAATGGATTATGATGGTGTTTTCTCCTCTGCAGGATCTCAGACATAGACACCTGTGATTTCCACATAGCTCAGCACAGAGCATCATAGAATATTTTGAGTTGGAAAGGCGCCACAAGGATCATGGCATCCTCCTGGCCCTTTACAGCACAACCTCAAAAATTACATATCATGGCTGAAGCTGCTCGCATTGTTGGCCAAGCTTTAGAGTTAGTTCTGTGTTGAATTTTGCAGTACTAAACTTCATGAAAGATATGAAATCGAGATAGATGGCAGCTCCAGTTCCACTTGAAACAGCATGAGGTAAAATTGGCACTCTGCAGATGCAGGCCCTTAACTCATGATTTTGTTCCGCTTTCAGCTGTTTCTTTGAAAAGAAACCAGAGTGCTCTCTCCAGTCATTTCTCTGTCACAGATCTCATAGAGATAGGCAATACACTGAGCCATTTGCAGAAGATAATAAAGGAGACATTTTCCTTATATTAACAGTTCATCTACACATTGTCCAGTGTTCTTCAGGAGCCCTATAGGCCTTGGATCAGAAGGACTCACTGCATTGTGAATTTCTTTTAAAGAAGCTTCTCATAAATGATCCTACTGTTCCAAAGCTTCTCTCAGAGGAAGTGGAGTACATGGTTGCCTTTTGGACCTCCTTTTTTCCAGTGTCAGTCACTAGAAAGCAAGAAGTACTTCAGAAATTTAATAATAGTACTTCTTCTTTTAATAATAATGCCTCTCCTAATTTATGTGGCACTCCTCATCAGGTGATTTCCATGCTTAGTCTGCCTCTGAAAATACAGTTTAAGCACTTATGAAAAGATAAATTGCAAGGATCTGTAGTCATGGATAACTGGGGAGAGGTATTACAACTTTTTTGATAACATACTACAGTGTTAGAAAAACTCATCTGTTGGCAGAGTGGTGTAAGCACAATGAAGTCATGGGCACAGTCTCACCTTCCCCAGAAGAAGGAGTTTAAAGGACTCTGGGGTCACAGCCAAGGAAGAGAAGAGGTCTTGGGTGGTAAAATTTAAAGAATGGCCCATACGCTGGGGACGCGTGAAGGATGTGAAGCTGATCCTGTGGCAAGAGACTTCTTAAAGGAACAGTCTGTATGATTTCCTCCCAAAACCTCCCACTTCTGTGCTTCACATTAGATCAAGTAATTTTGTCACTAGAAGGTGAGTCAATATATCTTGTTAAACCATCAGAAAACTTCCCTTCTGCTATTCTTATGCTGGTGGAGTTAGTTTTCCAAAGGATGAGCCAACTGAACTAATTCACAATGTAGTTGTATAATTCCCTTAATCTGACACAAGGCAGAGAGACAAGAATCCTTGACACAAAAATGCATAAAGAAATGAATTCTTTTGCCTGTAAAATCTATTCAAAAACTAATATCTAAAAGTGACGTAGCCATTGCTCAAGGTCTTAGTCTTTAAATCTCACTTTCTCCTGAGGCCCCTTAAAAAAAAGTTGATTTTGTAAAAAAAAAGTTATTAATATCTTATGCAAATAACATGACACATGAATGAAAAAACCTCGCAAAACTATCTATTGTTGACATTTTTATACAATGAAGATTTTACATATTTTTCAATAAAAAACACATATTATTGGTGGTGCTCTCTAGGATACATCTTTTCTGGATACTTGTCTTTTTTTTTATTTTTTTCATGCTTGTTTTCTCCTAGTCATACCACACAGACTATATTATGGATCAGCTCTGTTTTGAGCCAGACTCTTCAACTTTTTATTTTACATGTATTCATTTATATTTACCTGAACTATGTTCTGAAAGGAAATAATCCTGATTCTGTTCTCATGCAACTATATATTGTATCATCTCTTGTGGTGGTACTACTTACTCAAAAATGAAAATATAAATTCATTACAAGGAAGGACCCATTACATTATTAGACCTCACTTTAGAAGCTGAAGGCTTATCTTTGAATGTGCTGCAGCTGTTCTATGATCTTGTGAATTAAATTCTAGGTTGCTGAAAATGAAATGAAGCAGTTTGTTCTTTCTAGCCAACAAGAAATAAAATAAAGTCAGATGTCACAGCTTGTAAATATTACTATGCTTGTCCTTTGAATAAAGCAAAGCAAAATCCAATCCCAAATTTCCTTCTGTTTAGCTTGTCATGTCTTCTAAGACTACAGTGTCTTCTAGCCATGTAGTGTAGTATAGCATCTGAAGGGTGTTTTTTCATGTGCGCTTAAAAGATTTAGCAGCAGAACATGTATTATTCCTCAATCAATCATATATAAGAAGGGAGATGAAAGATAAGCATGTGCCACAGCTGTGTGCATTTCTAGAAACGTTGGAAACAATTCTTGAGATGAAAAGTGTGTAAAAACATGATGTTTTTACTTCCCATTGTAAAAGCTGGAATATGGGAGTTATTAAATGACAGTTGTAAACTCCTTACAGTAAACATAGAAAATTTTAACTCTCTGCTAGGCCACAAGGTGAACTCTGTG
Organism: Eulacestoma nigropectus; assembly: GCA_013397775.1. NCBI lineage: Eukaryota > Metazoa > Chordata > Aves > Passeriformes > Eulacestoma > Eulacestoma nigropectus. The sequence continues at coordinate 2,123,696 of VZTE01006407.1, read as the reverse complement.
AATGTTGTGTTTTCTCTGAGCTGATCCCAAGGAACTCTGTTTATGCTCTGAATCAGGAGTAAGAATTGTGTGCACAGCAGAATCTTACTTATGTAATTCTGAAAATATCTTCAGTTGTGTTGCTAGGACAATATTTTCATCAGCTGCATGAGAACAGCAGTTAAAATATACCAGGACCCTGCTCTCATAAGTTGTCCTTTTTCAGATTATGTCAGTGATGGTTAGTGAACTAAGAGCAGAAACGGAAGTGAAAGCTCTTTTTCTTCCTTTAGTTTGGAAACCTGACAAGGATGGGCTGTGCTCTTGCCCATTAGTGTAATTTTATGTTTCACAACTAGAAGGCGGCACCTTTATATTCAAATAAATTCTTTCTCTGTGTACCCCAGAGGATGTCCCCTTTTTGTTTTCTTTTTTTAGCCCAAAATGCATTATCTGTGGCTCACTCAGCCTGCTAAATAATATTCACGCTACTTTTTTTGCTTCCTATTTTGTCCTGCTGAATTGTCTATTGCTTTAATTATCTGTGCCTCCCATGGGGATATCACAAAATGTGCTCAGCATAGCATGGAGAGAGAAGGGCTCATTTAGCCTTCCTGTCTTGTACTTCTCCTGATGGATTGCTGAGGTACATTTTTTCTTTGGTTGTGTAGCCACCATGAGAGTCATATCAGAAGAGTTAAACTCTAGCCCATGGTAAGGGCAGGTATAAGTACCAGCATGAAATTCAGGGATTATTTTGATGTTGTCTAGTGATGTCTGGTTTAGATTTGGGAGAACCAAACTGTAGCAGCAATACATGATAATGTGAAAGTGGGATCATATTTTCAGTATTAGGAAGAAATACTAATGGAAGAAAGGAAGGACTTGGACCATGCTGGGTAACAACAGGGAGTGTTCAAGAGAAACACAGAGGGAGATAGGAATTGGTCTAGTTATAGGCCTGGCAATTGCAACATAAGAAAATAATGGTAGTTGGGAGCAATAAAGGATTGCATGACAAAGGGAAATAAGAAGAAAAGGAAATAATATGGTTAGAATGGAGGAAAATATCAAATAAGATAGACATTTAAAAAAAAAGAAAAAGAGAATGTGCAGAAAACAAAACAAAATTTTTCCACATTTTATATACAAATAGTTTAATGAACAGCTCAACTGTAATGATTCTGAAGTGAAAAAGAGAATAGACTTGGGCAAGTTGAATTGGACTGTGTGGATACATATAAAGACAGAGCAGTGGCACTATTTGTGGGAGATGTGGAGCGGCTGTTCTGCAATGTCCAGTTTTAATTTCTGTTCTAAAATTCTTCTATCTACCTGGTGATCAACTTTCTTCTTGATAAAGTTGTATTTAAGGTCAAACTAAATGTGGAAACAGTGCAGTGGTCTTATCCAAAGCTTTATTGCAAACACTTTGGTGGAAGGTCCATTAAGAGCTTGCACTTTTGACCAAAAAAACTCAAGTCAGAGAAAGGGCATAATTTGTCACTCTGTGTGTGCACCATGTCATGCTGTGATGTCCTTTTCAGGAGAAAACAAGTGACGGTGTGTTGTTTACTCCATGCTTAGTTCTTTCCATGTTGCTGTAGATTTTGTTGACAACCATGTGTCTAGTTTTACTGAGAGCTTAAGAGAACTTAACTTTCGGCCAGGTTTTAATTAAACCATAAGTATTAATTAATATATCTACATCATAAACGCATAAAGTGTTAATATTTTAAAATCAAATTACTGCTTATGAAATGTTCCCCAAAAAAGCACAGCAAGTCATTAAAAACAGCTTCTACTGCCATGTAGAAGATCAGTGTACTGTAGTAGCCTAACACAGTATTTTATATTGATCCCCTGGTAGCTCCTCCACATGTGCTGCCATCAGTCATACAAATCAAAATATTCTAAGAACTCATCTTGCTCTACCAGAATTAGGCAGACTCGGCTGTGTTATCAGCATCAAGGTTGTCCCATGCTGTAAGTAGGTAGCCATGGCATGGATGGTGGACAGCAAGCTCAAGTAGCCTAGTGTACAGACATGGAAAATTTCATGTCCTCTGTTTTTTCTCAGTTTTGAAGGAATTTTATTGTCAGGAGTAGGCAAGGGATCAGGATTTTTTTAAAGTTAATTTGTTAATAAACAAATTAAATCTAGTGTTGTAGCAAAATATCATGTTCATGGTGCTGCCAGGTAATGCTGCTAAAAAGAGAAGGAAAACTGTTAGGCTGTGAGGTACTTTTGATCTTAATACTTTAGAGGAATATTTATAAATTTAATTCAGTAATATTTTTAGTTCTATTGCAGTTAATGGTAATATTAATAGTTTTCAGTGTCATATTTCTCAAATCCACCTTCTGTAGTTTTACTTATGTGTTTTTAAATTATTTTCAATGCATGCAGTACTTCTGTAAGTAAAAATACACACCTATTTAATTTCTCTCTCCTTTAAATCTCAAATCTATTTCCAGTTATTCACAGTGACTCTTTTTTTCTATTCTTTCAGCCACTTGTCAGCAAAGAGCTCTGGCAATTATTTCCTTGGGAGATCTGCCTCAGGCTGTAGAATTCTGAGACTGTCGTTCTTGTCTATTCAATTCTCACTTAAAACCAGAAGACTTGGGATTTAACTGTGGAGAAGCACTTTTCTGGACTGCTTTTCTATTTTGAAGTTAAAATTAATAATACAATCTTAAAGGGAAACACATTATATGTAAATTTAGATTAAGTTATAGATGTAAATTATAGGATGCTTGAATATCTTTGTTAGGCTTTCCTAGAAAGCGAAGGATTCAGAATTTGCTGATTTCTAATGATTGTATGAAGCTTTATATTTTTTATAGTATTTCCTTCCATTTGGTATTTTTTGTAGCTGCTTCATTCCTCAGCTACAGATACCTATCAGGCCCAAAGTTTCATTCCAGTTAACTCCTTGGATTGGGAATAGGTACATATCTTCCATTGTTTTTCAGTACTGGATTAAAGAAGAAAGGAAGGTATGGAGGTGGAACGTTCTTTCTCAAATAAATTCCTACAGGCAAAAGTAAAATATGGTACATACTTAGATATTTTAAAGATTGGCATGTCAGAAAGTTTTCAGTTATTTGGATCCTTTGTATGACATGATATACAGTTTTGTCCATTGTCAAGCCAAAGACTTTGCCCTTGAGAAACTGTTCAAAAATATCTATTACAGCATAAGTAGCCTTGCTACTCCCCTGAAATCACTCCTTACCCTGTGGGGTTTTATCTTGGTTTTTTCCTTTTTTAATTTTAATTGTTACTTCTAATAACATTCTGATATGAAATACCATCTATGTCTTTTTCAAAGCTTTTAGCACATTTCTTTTGTAAAACCTTAAGGTACATGCAGGAACTGTAAGTTCATTTATGACTTTGCAACTGTTCAAGGTGTTGGGTCTTTGTGCATCTGCTTTGGGCGAAATATTTCCATGAAATATTATTTGAATATTAAAAAAATAATAATTACTGTACTTAAAAATTATAGTCTTTGTATTTTTAGTGAAAACAGGCAGAATTATGGTTCAGAGTTGATTATTTTATAATAGCCCCTAATTATATTATTGTTTGCAAAAGCAAGGTGGTGTTTATACTTGCAGCAATTTAAAAACTATAATTTTCCTGCATAATAGCCCGGTTGGAGTAAGACAAAATTGACCCCAGCAAAGCGTCTAGCCTGTGATAACTCCATCATAACACTTTTGACAAAGAGTGAAGAGGAGGGAGGTTGTGTTCAGCTGCAGGCTGAGGCACGTTGAGGTTTGTTTGGAATTCAGACCTCTCTTTTCAGTGATACTCAGTGTGTATTTAAGGTAGGAGCACATTCATCCTGGTTGATTTGAGAATTACTGTAATTTTCTTTTACTACACTGCTCCATGCCTGGTAAATTGCTTTATGATACAAAAATAACGCAACACATTGCCTTTGTCATATCCAAGAAGACTTTCAGTCCCTGAAAGACATGACTGACTGGCACTTAATAAATCCCATGATAATTGTTAAAAGAAGAGAATGCTAAAATATAGTAACTTCTTTCTTCTCACAGCATCAGTATGTCTGAGAAGCACTTAGGCCTTGGCAGATAATATTTTTGTATACTGGCCTATAGATTAGGAGTGTTCAACCCTTCCTCTTCCAGGGCTGTTAAAATTCAGTTGCATATTCACAGATAAAGTGTCTGCTGTCCTGTGTGTTGTCCAAGAGGAGCTGTTTGGCAGGAACGTCTTAATGGGAGTTTTTTTGATAAACAAAAAAATCCTGTACGCATATAAAATGGCAGGTCATAGCATGCACAGAAATGATGTAAGGTTAGTTGGATAGAAAGTCTGGAGAGATTTTCCAGTGTGGTATGGTGAAGGGACTGTGTCAGTGTCCTTATATCTTCCTTAGCTCCTGCTGTTTCTGTGCAACTCTAAAGGATAGCTGAGATAGAACCAAAGATAGTGCAGTATGAATAAATGATGACCCTGCCTGCACACTGTATAGATACTATACTTGTGATTATATGCATTACTGAAATACTGTCTTCTTTGAATCCCAGTAAAATACACAATAAGGAACTGCTGAGTATCTCAAGAACTTTTTTTTTACTCCCTTCTGTAGTCTGGTCAAATCCCAGAGACATTGTTCTTAGCAGAGAATATTTCAGAGGAGTGGGTTTCTCTTCAACATGTCTTTCTCTCAGCCTTATGTTTGCATGGGAAGTTATCTTTACTTTTATTAACCCAAATATTTGGACTATAGTTTCCTGTAAGGTGCAATAAAATTGAACATGAATATATGGGTATTGAAACCTGATGAAATATCAGCATATTTTGGCTGCTGACAAATAATTTCTGGAGGATTTAGTGGTTTGCAGATGACAGGAATGGTGAAACCAAACTCTTAGCTACTCTGATAAAAAGTCTGATTATCCATCTGTACTATGACTTGGATTAATCACTGCCTGAAAAAACTTCCCATAGCTTCTTCAAAAATAGTAGGGCATATCTAGACCAAATTGCTTTCTAAACATGAAAGTATTTTTAAGCATGCATAACATATGATACTAAACAAGAAAATTTCCTGATCTTCTCATGTGGGCCTCAGCTTTAAGAAAGGATTATGTGGAAGCAAGGATAATTTCATGAGCGTGCTTTAAAAATTGAATGTTGGTTTACCATTTATTTTTGCAATTGCTTCCAACTTTGTCTATGCTTGATTATAGTTTTACCTAAGGAAGGACCAGCGATTGAGAAATTCTAAGGTATTAGGAAAGTTCTATTAAGTTACCTGTCCTTCTGTGTGCCACTGCACCATTATTCTCCACAGGCAATTTTCCAGTGGTTAGTCTAATTTGCTTTTAAAAACCCAAACCAAATTGTGCTTTTGCTATTTCCTATGGGAAGATGATATTTAACAGTCTCAACAACCTTATATATAGTTTATCTCTATTATATATATTATTTAATCAGAACTTTATCATCCAGATAAAATTATAGCAGAAAAAAATATTTTTGTATTTATTTTTTCAGAGAAGTTCTGGTATTGGGGTGATATGTTATTCTTTATAGTATAAATTTTATACCTCAGTGCACAGCAGCTGCCTATACTGTCATGTCCTACAGGACGCTTCAGAGGAGATATATTTATATAATACAGTCATAATTTACAGTTATTATCTGAAGATGTTTTATCAATTACGTAAGCAAAAATACCCTGCAGAATTTACATCTTTTAGTTATTAAAAAGCAGTGAGTTTCTTAAATTAGTTATTGGAAATAAAGAATTCAGCAACAGAAATTAATCACTGTCATATTCTTGTGCATATCTGGCGGATGCTAGGCTGTGTGGAACATTTATTTGGAAAATAGAAAAATATTATTATGATACCCTTAATAGAAACAGACAATCAAATCTTTAAGTGAAAAGGCTTTTGCAGTCATAAATCATAATGAAAACGTGCTGTTATGGAGGAAAAACATCTTCATAGCTGTATGACCTTGGTGCAGAGGGCCACGTTCTGGGAGGGATATGCTCTCATCAGACATTTTTCCATTTCAAAGACAGATGACACGTTTACCAAAATACGAAGTAAAAGACATGCATTTTAGCTCCTGGTAAGATCACATTGTATTTATCCTTTCGTTTTCTGTCAACTAAATATGGTTTTCTCGTTTGTTGAGATTATATCTCTTTAAAAGGAAAAATGTAAAATGGAACTTAGACTGCACAAACCTCAGCCGGGGATATAACACACCTTAGGTGTGTTAGATTCAGCCAATCTGCCCATATCACTGAGAGAGGATTTATTTTTACATGCGTATGCATATGAAAGCTATTTAATCTCTAATAATCATTTAATAATTTCATCCCTATTGAAGGGGAGAAGATAGTAGAATATTGAGCAAATTAAAAGCTGAATGGTGAAGATATTTATCTTCAGCCAAAGAAGAGATTAGTATGAATTTAAACTAATGAAGAACCAGGTAGCAAATTAAGATAGAAGAATAGTACTTACTTACATACTTTATTCTTTGTTTATAAAAGCTACTGTTGTTCTTACCTAATGTAGCATCAGTGGGAGGTAACTACCAGCTCTCTGTTCCGATGTTTCACCAAATTTGTTACTAAAAAGTTCTTCTTATATCTAGCTGAAATCTACCATCTTTTAGTTAACAGACATTATGTTCTGTTGTAACAGGCCTTACTAAAATGTGTCACTACTGAAGCAAAGAAGGGCATAGCAAAAGATCCGTGATACCGTTCCCTGGTGAATGTTTGTCATCTATCAGTGTGTGAACTTGTACGATGCATGTCTACCGACCCTCTTTCTTTTTATAATGTTATGGCCTTCCTGCAGGTTTTCTCAAACAAGGATTTTTGGAGTAACACTCTGGAGTAATTTTTATGTGTGACAGGTTTTGTGCTGTGAAAGGAACAGGCACCATAATAAACAGCTCAGCAGAATAACATAATTTTTTTCAGGTCACCTTTAAAGACAGACATGGTGTTCCTACTGTGCTACATGTCCCCAACAAACTGCTTCCTTAGCAGGAGCTCTGTTGTTTTATTGATAGCACAACTAACTACAAATAAATCCTCTGATTTGGTAAGTCCCTTGTTACCTCCGTGATACAAAGCATCTCCTACTGTGTTTCCTGACTATCAGATGATCAAAAACCTGAACTCTGAAAACAACAGTAACTGTGAATCTTCCTTTCAGAATCCAGTTTTTGAAATAAAAGTCTTATAATAAATTAGTAGATGAATAAAATATATCTCATTAATATACATTATAATGGTGAGAGAGAGCAGATTTTGATCTAATTAAGGAAATAGAGCAAGAGGGAGATTTAGCTTTGCTCTTTTCCTAATGAGCTATGTGGTGTGGACGATTGGTCATTTAAATTACAGCATAGTATGGGATTCAGAAGACACCTACAATTGTAGATTCAAGGAGTAGAAGAATAATTATTGTACATTAAGTGGTGCATTGCCCAGCTTTTCTGTACACAGGATCACACTGTGATCCTGGAGTACTTTTCAGTGAAGAAGGCACTCACAAGGTTTTAGCATCTACTCTGAAAAGACACTCTGGCTTGATTGTGTGTATCAGCTGTTCATCAAAGTTTCATAATGTTGCTTTATCAAATCTCCATTTTGGGATGTAGTCCAGTCACACACTTCCTCATGAAATCTCACTGCCAAAAGTATACTGACTGTGTCTGGTATCTCACACACACCTCATGTGGCCCTGTCAGAGGGATTTTAAGACTGGAGTCATAAATGAATGACTTGCCAGATTGCACTTCTAGGAACTCTGCAGCTGTATTGCGGCTTTTACTCAATACAGGTAGGTCAGAAATGCCTTAAAGACATTAAGGGGGCTTTGACCTAGTCTTGGTAATAGTCATATTACATATTAAAAAGGCTGTTAAAGTAAAAGGAATAGCTGCTTCATTTTAAGAGAAGTGAGTAGTGATTTGGACTGTAAATTTGTATAAAATAGGTCTTGTTGTTTTTCTTCATAGTTTTGGAATGGAAGTGTTAGCTAATAAAAGTGGCACTTGCTAGAATGCAAGTGTTACTTCTGGAAGAATCTCAAGCAATTTGAATATATTTGCAGAAATCTAGGGGAACATTCAGTCACTGCGTGTACTGACTCCACAAACCAGTCCAGCACAACTGGAAAGAAACCTCTGCTTTTCATCAGTCTGACCACAAAAGCTGTATCTTGTCTGATATTCCTGTGATCTAGAGATCATAGAAGAAGAAAATGCTGATGGGAAAAATCTAGCCAAGTTTTTCAAAGCTCAAAAAATGTTCTGTTTGACTTGGGTTTTGGATAAAGAGACAGTGGAACAAAAACATTTCTCTGTTGTCAAGACTGGGTTTGTTGCACATCTGATTTCATGTTATTTCTGGACCTTGTGTATTATGAAGATCTAAAGATCATTGCATTATATTTGTAAGAAACATGTATAGATCTGTAAACATCCCATGTTTCTTTAGGGACTCACATTTGCATTTTGTGTGACAAAATATTTAAATAAATTATTTAAAGGAATAAAGTAATATTCCCTGATTATGACTATAATTATAGTACCAACATTCTGTTTCAGAAAGACATATGCTGAAATATTGAAATACAGCACAAAAACCCTCAACAGTGGGTGTAATTGCATTTAGTGTGTTTTCTATGCACTGAGAGTAAAGATGGAGAGATATTAGAAAGGAGGGAGTAGAGAAGAAAGTAATGAAAACTAAGAGGCTACTGAAACTTCTTAAAATGCAGTAACAGTGTAATGAGCACCTATGCAGTATCCTCTGAGAAATGCACCCCTGGACTTAGGAAAAGGGCATTTTTCATATTGGAGAAAATCCTTTCTTGTTTTTTATTGATGAGGTGCTCTGGTGAAGCACAGGAAGCTGAAACTGTCACTTTGGTTACTTTAGGGTGTTAAAGGGCTCAACATAAAAGAGTTGAAAAATGCTAGGGATTTTTTTATGTCTCTTTTCATAAATTATCTTTAAAAATAGGGCAGTCTCTTTTGAAAATAGAGGACCCTACTGTTATCAGTTGGACACAGTCATTGTAATCACATTATCTTTTCACTAAAGACAGTTACATTGATGATTTAAGATCCAAACCCATAAAATATCAAAACGAGAATGTATTTTTTGTTCTCAGAATAGTTATAAAAAACTTTCCAACTGTGTGATGTTCAAAACTGAAATTGTCCTGTGTGCCTCAGGAAGAGAGCATAGAAGGCAGCTTTCATTATGTACTGATCTAAAAGCCTTATTTCACCAAATTTGTTTTATGATGAAACAAGTTTATTGTGTTTAGATTATAGGTAATAAGAATATGGATAGCACATGACAGTTAGAACCTACATCTAAACTATTTTCTGCTAAGCAGAAAATGATCAAATGTTTATCCAGTTCAGACAGTGTCTGAGGTTATCACATCCCAGAGTTCAAAACATAGAGCAAACAGACAACAGACATCCAGCGAAGACATTCATGCTCTCTCTTGCTCGAACACATACATTCCAAAATTTCAAGACTTTGGGTTCTAACTATAAACATGTCATTGTTTCACAGTAATATGCAAATGTTAGAGAAGCAATGTATAGGCTGCCTGAAAGTTACTTGTCATTTTTCAGATTCAGTGGATATTGTTAATTGCACAAGATGCTATTTACAATAGTAATTTCTGAGCCAGGTAATGATCTTTTCACTTTATGTAATGGTTTAGATGTTGTATCATGCTCCAATGCATTTGGACTTATTACCAAGTCATTACAACAGGAGTAAAGCTTTCATAATTTACAGAAGTGACTATGCTGTGGAGTGTAGTATGTCATGATGTAAATAATTGAAAATGGTGTTTTTTTCCCTCAGGTCCCCTGCCACAAGCACATTTCTCCACTCTGACTATTAGAAAACTGTGTCCCAAGCTACTGTTCAGGCAATTCAGAACATAGTTACAAGCATCTTTGTTTCCATCAGTCTAAATATGATATGTGCTGAATTCAGTCATGCAAATTTTGTATACTGGTTGTACTTTGCTGATAACTTCTGATGTAGAGAATGGAGTTTTATTTTTTGTTTTTCAGATGCCTGATGATTTCTCTCCATCACTTTGTTTTACAGTTATGTATGTTGTACAGATTGTCACAGCTTTAGTTCTGCAACGCATATCTCTTTAGGGCTTTTGCCTCAGGGCAAACCATAACTGTCACGTTTCCTTGTTTAAATTAGTTTGGTTTAGAGTGTGTTGCAGGAAGAGACTGAGTAATGAAATTCATACCCTGGCTGTATTTAAAAGAAGCTTTTTTTCTCATTGGAAGATTTGAACTTGGGTACTAATTTTGGGCTAGTTATAGGTAAGTCTGAAGCACCTATGCTAGACTTGTGAGCAATCCTAGTTGAACACTAGACAAAAAAGTGCTCCAGAGAGCCGCCTGGCTTCTGAAGAAGCAAATTGGGGTCCAAATTTTAATCTTGTGTTTAATTTTCAGCTTTTTACAATTAAAATCTTAAGTGCATGTCATCACATGGCAATCAGCTGCAAAAGTTTAAAAACAACCTCCTGGACAGATATGTCAACAGGTTATGAAAGTGTTCATGAACGAATGCAAAGTTAAGTGAAGTGGTTTTTATTTTATACTGTCATGGAAATGTGGCTTGGGCTAAGCTGCTGGATTCCACACTGATTGGCTGAAGAATGCAGGTCAATGCAGTAACCTCCAGCACCAAGGCAGTAACATATTGCTGTGGAACAGCAGCATCTTCAATTACTGTAGGTGCTTGCTAGGCAAGATATACACGTAATCCTTAAAATCTATATTCATTTACTGAAGACAGGGATTCATGATAACCTTTGCCTCAGTTACAGTACATACTTTAATAATTGGATCTTGGAGCTGGAATTTTCATTTACTTTTATAAAAGAAGGTTTAATTTTTGAAGTTGCATTCTCTTTTTCTTTGTTCATGTTAAAAGGTTAGTGTGTATGCTTACTTTCAGAGATCTAGCTGCTCTGCAGTGAGGATTTTAAGACCCTGATGGTGTTTTCCTTGACAACTGATATACAGTTTTTCATATGCAAGAGTGAAGTGATGTGTTCATTATAAGGGTTTATTTAGAAGTATAATAGAAGATTAAGAAGGTAGAGAAGAAATTGAGAGGAATAGCCATTTTTATTTTTTTTTAAATAAAAACCAATCCCTGAGAGCTCTTTCTGACCACACCAATGTACAGAGTTGCTGGCTTCTGTTGTACTCATAAAACTGGAACAGGGTTGTTCTTTGTTACTGGTTCTTCTACAGAATATCTTAATATTTTCTATTTTAAAAAAAGTATAGCCAAAGAGGATAGTGTGTGCCGCTCACCTGCAGGGTGCTCAATAAAACAATTACAACTATGTGCATGAGTAGGGAGTAGTATCAAGAAAGGTTAATGAAGAAAACAATAAATTCTTTTGAATCTTAGGTCAAGAAAAAACATACTGAATAAAACCCTTCAGTAATATGAAAAAGTAATAAAATGTGTCCGGTTAGTAAACTGCCACTTTATTTCAAGGGCTTATCTCTGCATTACAACCTTCCTTCTGCAGTGTCATCTTCACTGTCTGTTGGGGTGGCTTACAGCAACAATTGTATCATAGATGCTTGGCAGCTACTGAGTGACAGGCTCCAAGTGGTCACTGTGCAATAAAAGGCCTTCAACTGAGAGACATGTCCCTATTACAATGATAGTTTCTCGTTTATTAATCACTCTTAACAGAAAATAGAGGAGAATATGTATGTTTGTGGGAAGGCAGTATGGGGGAGGCAAAGCCTTGTAATTCTCCAGTCAGAAGTAATCATAGTCAGCCAGAGCGTTAAGAAGCTAAGAAACTCGATTGCTGAGAGTCAATTATTTGCCTTCTTGCCATGTTTCTCAAGGAGTTTAGCGCATTTGCAGAGAAGTAGATTATGTAGGGACAGTATCTGTGGGTGAAAGCACCAGACAAGATATTAATTACAGCTTTGACACTAAGTGATCACGGAGCAGTGCTGGAGCCTATCCCCAGCCCTATTATCCATACATGTTGGGGAAATATATCTAAATATCTCAAGTGACAATGTAGGAGATACTCTGTCTGGACTAACAGAGATGACTAAGCCCTCTTTTTTCTGAGATGCTAAAAGTGATAAGTGCAGTTGACAGCGCTGGAACTGCAGGACTTCATTAGTCACTAGATAGGCTCAGTGGCAGACAGTAGATCCTGTGGGGAAGAATGTCTATCCAAGAGAGGACTGACTAGGTAATTTCCAGGTTTTTACAGTAACTTGGTTAAAAGCCTATGTGTACAGATGTGATGCAGAAAAGCTGAGAAGAAAGCCTTGATGAAGAACGTAAAGGAAATAAGCTGTAGCTGCCACAGTGTCACTTCTTATTCACGTTCGTATCATGAAAGGACCAGGTTTACTCTTGCTTATGTAATGCTTTAAAATGTTCTAAAATTCTGCTGTTGATGGTTCTTTCCCCCCATCTTATCTTAAACTGAAAATGACTGTAATGTAAAAATGGAACAAACCTACAAGGCCATACAATTACTATAAGGAGATGTTTGCAAGTTTTTAAAGGATTCAGAGTTTATATACAAAATTCACCCTTTCAGTAGTCTTTAATATGTAAAATATAAAAATATACATCTTTGTCTGCATGTAGGTTACCTTTGAATTTCTAATGAGTGCTTGATTAGAGGAATTCTAATCTGATAGCAATTTTCATCTTCCTTATTTCTGGCATGGAATACACTATCATAAAAATACGCTGCATTCTTTTCAAATATATTCACAATAACTATAGCGAAGTGGATTTCATGGGTTTACAACAGTGCTTCAGACTTCACAAAGCAATTGTAATGGGTTTTATGCATCCTTTTCGCATCTAAGTAACTTTATTCAATAGTAATCATGAGTAAAAGGCATGATGAGTTGCCTTAAAAGGTCTCTTGAGATGTGAAGACAGTGATTGTTAATCAGAGTTTTGTAGTCGTTCATTACAGGAACTAGGGAGATCAAACTATATGTATTATTTTTATTTAAGTGCCTGACTTAAATAAATTATTTACGTGCCTAACTGTGGAGGTGGAGGGTAGAAACACTAAACAGAGAGCACAGACATAAGAGGAAATGCCTTTTTCGTGTTCAGCATAGATTTAGATCAGTATAGGAAAGTGCCATGACCACAAGTGACATAGACCATGCTGGTTTGCAGGCACGGGCTGTCTTGGGCAGCTGCCTGCATATCCTTACTCTGGTTCTGCTACTTGCCTCCTGAACTATGAGGGAATTTTTCTCAAACCAACCAGCAAATATACTCTCTTTAACTGATGTTCTTCCTCTAGTTTTTTTAGTTTCTCAAGTTAGATCAAGATTACTGTTATTTCTATATTTTTTTCCAAGACTTTTTAGAACCTTTGCAAAAATTATAAGCTGATTCAAAGGAAGGAGGGGAAAGAGGAATGCAGCTGTGTGGGCAGGAAAGGAGTGCTTGTCTGGGTGTTAGAGCAGATTTAACCTGGCAAAAGTCATGAAGCTGAACTGAGTATCTGTCTATCTGTCTCCCCTGTCTCTTGTCAGAGTTGAGGACAAGACTTGGTTGATGTGTGGGTTAAGAGTACAGCAAGGTTCATGCCTTTGTGGTTTTTAAAAGTGTTGCAATCACTATAGAGAAAACCACCCTATTCTGCAGCCTAGATTCCACTGTTAGAGCAATGCCTCAGTATTAATGTGAAAGCAAGACACTTTTGGTCCTTGTCTACAATGGTATTTTTTTTTTTTCCTGAGTATTAGCTGATTTGGCCTTCAACCCTTCTGCACTTCAGATCTTGAACTTTTTGCAACGCATATTCATTTTATTTCTCACACTTCAAGGGACTCAGATAAGATATATTTTTAAAACTATGAAAATTCAAATAATGAAGTGTGAAAATTGCCCCCTCATTGTTTTGCAGAAAGGATAAGAGATGGTTGTTGAATAGGGGTTTTGGAAGATAAAAGGCACAGAGAAAATGTCAAATAGGGAGAATATATAGAAAGTAGAAGGACCATTCAGGAAGTCTGGGGGACTCTGCCTGTAGGAGACTGTAACCATCTGGATTTCCTTATATAAATATTTCACAGAATTTAGAAATAATGATGACTTCCTTGATTCAAGAGATAATAGCAAACATAAAGCCAGGTCATAGCTCTGTCCTTCTGTGAATATACCAAAGCTTTTGCCCCAGTAGGAGCAGGCCAGTTGACCCACTTTAACAAAGCATATTTCCCCCCTGATGCTTAAAAAGAGCAGGTTCTCTTGGCAGAACCTTAGCCATTGTAATCGAGACTGAATGTGCCGAATTTCAGAGCTCAAAGCCTTCAGAAAGACCCAGCACATCAGGAACATCTTTCAAAGGTTTTAGGAAAGGATTCCAGCAAACAAAACTGTAGCTCTTCTCAAAAATAGTTAAAAGAGATTATTTCTGCATTTCTTATGGGAATAAAACTTCTATAAATTACTTCATAGGGGTACTGCTGTCATCTATAAAGGTTAACACCTCACAGTGGTCCTTGTCATTGGTCATTAATTTCCAGGAATGGCCTGGAGCCACCAGTAAGATAATAAATAAATAAATAGCGTAAACCTCGCAAGCCTTAAACTTACAGCAAACTGTTATTAAACTGTAATTAAATATTAAAATTGTAGTCATGTGCAATAAATAGGGTCAGCAGTATTAGCTATCCTGGAAGACGAACATCATCACTGCAAATGTCACTGCTTCCTCCTTCTTCTCCCCACTTTATATACTGAGTGTGCTACCACATGGTCTGGAACATCCCTTTGGTCAGTTGCGGTCACCTGTCCCAGCTGTGTCTCCTTCCAGCCTCCCATTCACCCCCAGCCCCCTCACCAGTGTGGCAGTGCAAAAAGCAGAAAAGGCCTTGGCTCTGTACAAGCCCTGCTCAGCAATAACAAAAACATCCCTGTATTATCAACCCTGTGTTCAGCACAAATCCAAAACTGTTGCCAATAAATAAATACATTTCTGAATCAGTTTGTCCTGTATTAATGTTGCCACTTGGCCTGCTGAATAATTTCTGTTATTGAAATCATAGATACTTTCAAGTGAATAGCACCAGTTTTTAGTGGGTTTAGGTTTTGCATGTATAGTGCAGGTAAATGTCCTTCAAGACATAGAATTAGATAAACTGATTTTAATTAAGATCTTCTGTTTGCACACTGAATAATCATGCTGGCATTGTCTTACTGGGATACTTAAATAAGACATTTAAGTCCACACTTAAACATCAGAAATACACATTTAAGTTGATTGCCAAAGCATCCAGATTTCAGAAACTTAATTGTATTTCTGTCAACCAGGCAGCTTTCATTTTTATAGAACTTGGCCATCCAAATTTGAAAACACTGATCAAATTTTTTTCATAATGCCAACAATGGTTTGATGCTCTTTAGGAAAAAAATGTCAACAACAACAACAAAAATCTCTTTTAATGCTTTTGACATGTTTTTTTTTTCTTAGTTAGAATGTGCTTGTTCTCTCTATCAGTACACAGATACAGATAATAAAAAAGCCTGGGACATGGTCTTGGCTAAGGGCCTCCACACTGCTTTTACAAACAGCCCCAAACAGAGGCATTGTTTTGGCTTCTTCAGTTTGTTCTGCCTCAGACACCGTTGTGGTGGAAGGTTCTTGAGCAATGTAAACATAAATAGAGCAGTTTCTGGCCATTCACCCTTATGGAGGAAACCTTGTGTTTCCAATTCATCTGGTCCCTGTTCTAAGTGAGGATCCAGAAACGAGGCTGTCCTCTCCCTGAGTATTCAGAGCAGCGGAAACCACTGAGGACCTCAGAAGATTCCAAAGGCCACTGGAGCTCTTCACAAAGTGTGGCTGAAGCTACCACATGCCATTGACAAAAGCTGGACTGCAGGTCTGTCTCATTTTCTGCCATTTTACTGATTTCTTTTGCCTTAGGACCCCATGTAGAAGCTGCAGAGTCAGGTTGACTCCCTTCTCAGTATTCATGCAAAGCTGTTCATCAGCAGCTTCCTTATTTATTCTCATTTTCACAAGCTGTTATTGGTTGAGCATCAGATTAAGTGAATCTTGCCTGCTTCTGCCCTGCTAGGGGTGGCCTTTCCCTCAGCCTCAGAACAGTACTGGTGTGAGCCTGCCCAGATGAGGGGGTGAGCAGCTCCTTTTTTTTTCCAAAACCAGGGGCTTGGTGGGAATTAGCCAAACTAATGCAGGAAAGTCTCTGCCTTCTCACTGTCTTGTCTTCCTACTGCATGTTTATTTCTGTCACTTGTAATCTGTGGTTAATGCCCAATCAACTTTTGTTTCTAAACTTTGGATGCAATTGCTGTCCTTGGAGGTGGAGATCTCTGCCCTGGGAGAAGAGAATGGGAACAACAATTATAATTTTTACAACTTGTGTTTACTGTTGGCCTTTTATTCTGGTTGCTACTGTTAAATAGTTGGCTCTCTGTGTTTTGAACTTATACTGAAATGGCTTGATCTTTGCAAGGTTGAGGGAGACACAAAAGGGGCCCCAGCTGCTTGTGCTGTTACCAGCACTTTTGAGCTGTGCATCAAATTGTTTCCTTTGTTCTGCTTGTAGCCATTACTAATTCCTATGGGTTGTGATGGTGGTTAGACATATTTTTTTCCAATTATTTTAGATTTCAAGGTATTTTAAGGGATTTTCTCCATTATGTTCTCAAGAAAGACTAGGTATGTTAAAAGAAAACAAATAGATAAATTATTCTAATCTATATATGCAGAGGGAGGATGGTGACCCTTCCTTGAATCCACTGCAACTCACCATATCCTACTGTTTCAAAAGACACCTGCCCTGGATTTTGTTTTGCACCTAGTTTTAGCAACTACTTTGCTGCAGGATTGGCCTGTCATCATTTTGAAGGGGTATTTCATATCCCTTTAAGAAGTTTTGAGTTTATTTAACTGTATAGGACATAAATTACAACATTTGTAAGTGAAAAGCTTACGAAGACCTTTCTTTATTTTGAATTGCTGTTTCAGATAAAATATGATTGTAGGCAGTAGGAGCAAAGAAGCCTATGAAAACCTACATTATGTTCGTGTTTGTTACATATGTGACTGCATTCTTCTGTTCTTGTAATACACAAAAAAGCGTTCATGCTTAGACTTGCAATTTGGAGCAAAGACTACTATAATAGAAATTATATGTTGAGATTTAAGTGCTCCGTGGATTGTAGTACAGTAGAGTAGTAATCCGTCTCGCCCATGGTGGTTCTAATTTTTTATTCAGCCGTGGCATTCTGTACCAGGCTGTTTATCTTGTACTTTCATTCACTCATGGATCTGATAGTTCTGAAATTGGCAGATGGTTTGTGGTGCTTTTCTAGGAGTGGTTGCATCAATCCCAGTGATTAAAAGGCTTGCTGATTTGCTTACCCAAAAGGATTAATGGCAGGCAGTGAAGGCTTTGTTTGAAAAATCCATGCCACGTAATTCAGCAAAGGGTCAAAAAAGTAGACTGGAAGTAATCCAGTATTAGAGTTGGATTATGGAGAGGCTTTTTAAAAAACTTACTGACTCAGCAATTGGATGTTTCTTGATGAGGTCTGAACTATCAAGGAAAATGCAGCTTCACAGTTTTCTCAGTCATTCCATGAGGATAAAGTTCAAGTTTTTAAGCAGGTCAGCAGCAGAACTGAATGACATGTAAAACTTTGGAGAGCTGCCCTGCATATTTTGTTTCTGTAAAAAATCAGAAATGTAAATTACAGAACTATGACCTTGACCCATTCTCTCCCACCTATGTAATTTAAGCATTCGTAAACTGCTGATTTTTTTGTTGATATAGTCAAATACTTAGGCAGACCAGACTGAGCACTTTAGCCTGCTGCTTAGACTTGTAAGTTATTGTGATGGTTTCCTAGGAAAATGTAGTAGCAAATTGCGGACTGTAGCCTACTGTAATAGAAGACTATTGTATTTAAAGTTAAATGTCAAGTATACAACTTAAAGCCCCGTGAACAGCAAACTCCTCAGGGAGTTCAGGAAGCTGGTCCCTGTTCTGAAAACCATTTTTAAGCTGTAGGCAATGGTCCGTGAATAGGAACAAAGCCACCATATCAGCCTTTTTTATGCTTATTCTCTCTTCAACCCTTTGCCTCTACCATTCTTGGCTTTTCAGCTCCCTCTCAGTCTGCCTCTTGTCAGATAAGCAGGGCACTCTTGAACAGTGGGTTTCAAGTATTCTCAGGCTTGGAAGGCCTGGGTCCTGCCTCTGTCAGCAATTATGCTAACTACTGGATGTCCCACCAACGTAGGCTTGGCTTTGTCTGCCTAGTGTGAGCTTCCCTTTTCAGTCAGGGAAGGTTGCCTTAGTCATTTTGGAATGATTTGTTCTGAACACACCAACTGCCTTTATTTGTCTGAGGAATTTAGGTGGAGGTAGGTACAAGCAAGTTTAGGTGACAGACACCTTTCCATCGGCTGAGGTGCTTCTCTATATCCATTTTGTGGTTAGGGAATGGACTTGTTTCTTGACTGTGCATTGCTGAAAATGTACAAATACGCCTATTTTGGGTCCCTAGCATATGGTAGGCAGTTGGTGTATGCTGTCATACAGACACAGTGCTGCCACCATTCCTTCTGTGATTCAGCTGAATCTGGATATTGGTATTCTTTCTTAAAAATAAATGGCATCCCGTGTATTTCTTTTGCCTCATTACATTATCTCAATTTTGGCACTTTGTGTGAGTTCCAGGTATTATTAAAAAGACATGGAACCAGCTCCACTTGCTTTTTGCTTCCAGCCCTTCCTTGTGATGCCTTTGCATTTTTAATCTCACCTGTGTGGTCAGAAACTACAGCTTGATCAGCATGGGGGCCGTTGCTGGGCAAAAGAGAATCTCATTGTGAAGAACTCATTCCAAGTCTCCTTGAAATCTCACTTTGAGATTTCTGTCCTTTAGCCTGACCAAGAGTTGGTCTTTTATTTTAGCTAATCCTCTCAGACTTGCAAACAGCTTTTCAGTCCTAGGTAAGCCACAAACATTTTTCAAGGTTTAGTTTATCTTCTGTCATCAAGCTTAAGACATACATGTTTTAAAACAAATGCTGGTCTTACCCAAGGTATGACTCTCCTCAGCCATATACAATGCATTTGCACAGTCAGCTGCCTCTACGTGATTGCTAACCAAAACACATCAGAACACAGGAATCAGCTACTATCAGACTATTCTCTGCTGATTCTTTTTACCAGCACCCATTTTTTAAAGTACAGAATGTGATTTAGATCTCTTTCAGTTGTCTTTATTATATCTGGAGTTTCCATCTTTGCTGCTGAGATTATTTTCTGTAATTTCATTTTCTCCCTGGTGCTAGATGCCGTTCAGATATTGCTTTGTACAACAGTGCTTGAGAGGAGGATCCTTATTTAGGGGTGCATTTTCAGTCACTTCTGCTTAAATGGAGCAGGTGCTTCATTGTGAGATCTTCCTGCATCTTCCACAGAATGAGCAGAATTATGTAAAGCTTCAGTTCTTCTATCACATAGTATTTGTGATGATATCAACCAGATTACTCATTTGGAGTGTTGTCTACAGGTTCTGTGGCCCAACTAGAAAACCTGTCTTATTAGACCAAAGATAAAATGATTAAATGTGCCCAAATAACCTAAGACCCTACCTGAAAAAGAGATAAAAAATAATTGGGATTCTAAATTTAATTGAAAATATTTCTACATTCTTTTGCATTATTTGCTCTGCTAGATTTAAATCCAGGGATTTTAAATATGCATATTTTCCATATTGTCTCACTATACCCTGGAGATGCTCTATGTAAGCTGTTTTTAATTAGATTTGTGGTTAAAAGAAACTGCCTTTGTCCTAGTTGAGCAACTAGATGTGTTGAATACTTTTAATGGCACTCTTTCTGTTCTGTGTGTGTGATCATTTACTGGGTTTTTTCCCAAGCTATAAAAAGACAAACAAAATTAGTTTCAATTTAGAGGCGTGATACTGGTGTGATTCTGATCTCACAGGTAGTAGTTGGGAATCAACTAGCGAATAAACACCTGAAAAGTGAATGAACTTAAGATGCTAATTTATCTAAAATTTAGGATAGCTTCCACAACCAAATAATTTTCTTTTCAGTTAATCCCTGCATACGTGGGCAGTTCAGCAAACAGATACTTTCTTCCATTTGCACAGTATCGCTTTCCCAGAGGAAAGTTTGGCAGTATCTTGCTTGGTTGCTAGCATTTTGGCCAGTCCTGGCTTTGGACCTTGATCTGCTATCTTGTTTTGGATCTGTGTAATGTAATGATGAAAGAGAGGAATTCGTAGCATTGGCCTAATGCACTCTGCTTGTTTAATGACGTGGTAGTGTAACGTGATGTCCATAATGAAGCTAGTCTGTGATGACTTCGCTTGAGATGGAACCGGCCTTAGGCTACAAGAGAAGGCCGGCCAGTTATTTTTGGTTTTTTAAATAGATCACAAGATTTTTGACAGTATCTTCAGCACCCTCCTACAGTAAAGAACTTTTCTTCCTAACCTCTTTTCTGTGTCTGACTAGATGACATTAAAAACCAAAAAACCCCACACCACTCCACACACACCACTTCTCCCTGCCCCAAGTTAATTCTCCAAACTGAATATTTAGAAATTGGGAATATGTACTAAATTTGGAAACAAGGTATTTTGAGTGTGTAAAGAGGTTGTTTTTCAATAACTGATGAAAATCAAAAGCTAGAATATCCTACCACTTACTACTGAGAGACTGGGGATGTAGTTTTTTCGAGAGAACTTTCAAGTAGGGACTGGAAGTTAGTACCAAAAAAAAAAAAAAAGAAATAAGAAGAATCACAGATTTTTTTTTTCTTTTTTTTTTTTTTTCCAAAAATAAATCCT
>VZTE01006407.1:2060692-2102645 GCA_013397775.1 Eulacestoma nigropectus | reverse complement strand
ATCACAGATTTTTTTTTTCCTTTTTTTTTTCTTTCCCAAACTAAATCCTGATTACTCATTTGATTAAATGTTTTGGGAAAAGCTAGCTGATAATTTTTGCCACAGTAAGGAATAGTAGACTGGTAAGAGATTTGTATTACAGGTGAAGACCATAGAACTGGTGCAGTATAATGGCAAGTGCATCAACTTCAGCTGACGACAGTATGAATCTTTGTGTCTGTTGCCATGCTTATGAAAAGGATGTATTTTTGTAACCTTTCCAGAATTTTACTCTCTCCCCTTTGCAGGTAGAGGTATCTTGTCTGCAATAACAAGACAAAAATAGACCTATGATTTTTGCTTCTTGTTTTCTGCTGTTATTGTGTGACATTTGCAAGCTCAGCAAGTCATATATTTTCAAAAGAATATTTTTTTACAGTATTTTAAAAGCAGTGATGGCTTCAGTCTGATTTGGAGTGGGTGACCATGAGACTGAAAGGACAGTTTTATTTTTTCTGTAAAAAACTACCATACTATGGATGACTTTCAATCAATCAAACAAACCTATTAAACAAAGTTGCTGACACAGGTGGTAACTGGTTTCTGCCAAACATCCACAGAGAAAGTGACTTCTGTCATCACAACATGATACGGAATAGGCTGCCTTGCACGTTCCCTTTGCGAAGGAGTCAGGTGAATATCTTTGTAATGCTGTTGAAGATGAGATTACATCTCCTCAACTGAATTGGTAGCTGTCATAAGGTTTTCCAAAAACTATAACATAAATCTTAGTTTTTGATGATTTCTGAGATTGAATTCAGTTGAGCTGAAGCCTTTATTGCATTGAATCGCAATGAGAGTCAAGGACCAATGGACGTGAATAAGAATTAAAGAGATGCAAGAAAATAGCCCCAGTGAAAAAGCGCAGCACTTGGATGCCACAGTTAGATTGGGTCCTGAATTGCCTTTGATGGGTTTCTCAATCTTGTCAGTAATGATGGTCTCCCATGGTGCCAGCAAACCGTGAGCAATTTTCTGCAGTAGCTGCTGTGACCAGATTGTATTAAGATGAAATGTTGTCATGAGACATATACAAAATCTTCTCCTTGCTTGTGTCTGATGCAAGGAAGAAAACCATCTTTCTCTGCTTTGTGAAGCGTAGAGAACCTGCCTCAAATCAAGGCTGGAAGAAAGTATGTTTGTGTTTTTCTCACAGGCTGTTTATTGTATCTTTATTAGAAACAAGTTTTGTAACTGGAATAAAATGAAATTGTACAGACTATTTTCAATATATTAAATATCATTTGGTCATTTATGAGGATATATTATCAACAGTGATGTTTTTTAGCATAACATAACCTAGTATGAACATTTGTAGATAGCATTGCATTGTGCTTAATGCATGCTTTCTGAACCTAATTTAAATTTGTATTTCTTAGAAGTAAGCCAGCTTAGCAGAGGATGGATAGCATAGAATATTTCAGTTGGAAGGGACATAAATGATCATCTAATTCAACTGCCTGACCTATTCAGTCGCTGACGAGATGAGAGAACAAAATTGTTCAGATGTTCATCGAGGAGCACTGACAGAGATGACAGGTATCTAAATCACAGGTAC
This sequence comes from Eulacestoma nigropectus, assembly GCA_013397775.1. Taxonomy (NCBI): domain Eukaryota; kingdom Metazoa; phylum Chordata; class Aves; order Passeriformes; genus Eulacestoma; species Eulacestoma nigropectus. Next base: position 2,101,048 of record VZTE01006407.1, on the reverse strand, counting down.
TCAGTTCTGTTAAATCCATTGCAATCTTCTATTTGAGACCTTTAACATGATGGACGTTTGCAACTAAACAGTTCTCTAATAGAAATTTATGTATTTTAAATTAAAAATAAATACGAACCTAATTATGCCAAAATCTGGAAACAACAGGAAGTCATATCCAATTAAGTTTAAGCAGGAATTTTGGGCAGGATTTTGGTAAAGGTTTGTGTTCTTGTAATTACTTTCGCCAGTAGTGAAAGAGACATACCAGCAGGTACTGCATACAAAACAGTTTCTGCTCATAACCAGTAAATCAGAAAATTTCTTTCTTTGCATAATTGTTAGGCATAGTACTTTCAATTTTAAGTGGATAAAGTGCATAAGCATATTCAGGTATAGCTGAAAGTAGAGCAACAGTTCTAAATCCTTTAGACACATCATTAGCTGATACAATTAACGGACACTTGGATAATTATCATGAACACTTATGATGGTTATTTAAATAGAATGCTTGACTCATAAAGCCACTGGAATTCTTTAAAGTTGTTAGCAAGTACATGGGTAAAGGAGATTGTCAGAATTTCCAGGTGGCTTTCAAAAAGGTGACTTCTCAAAAGTTTTAAGGAAATTAAGTGACTAAAGGATTGCTGCCTATACAGTTCCTCTAGTAGTCAGGTAGTGGATAAAAGACGAAAAAACCAAAGAAATAGAAATAACGAGATTGAATATAGATATGACCAAGTCTGTTCATGATATTAAGGTTAACTCAGCATAGTAACCACAAGGTTCATCAGCAACCAACTACAAGATGAACTTACAGAATCAGTGACTGAGCAGTGAAATGGCAGATGATATGCAATGTAAACAGATACAAAGTGATACAGGTAGAAAGAAGTCAGACAGAAAATGAAGACCTTGAGCTCACTATTAGTACTCAGGAGGACCAAGAGTGGCCTGGCCAGGCTGAGTACATCTTCCTCTGTAAGTAAGAGGGGGCTGAACTGAAGCCAGCAGAAAGCAGGTTTGGAACATTAAAAGGAGGCAGGTTTTCAACAGTCATGGTACCTCTTGAGGCAGAACAAAAGTTCTTATGTGTTAAAGCTAAGGAGCTAAAATTGCCCTAAAAATTATTTCAATGATAGTTCTCTCTCTAATGGTCCCAAAACATGGCCTATATTAGTAGCAGATGAAAACATAACCACCTTCTGTGGCTGGCACAGAGAGCTTCTGGACTGTGCTGCTGTCAGCACCTTTCACAAGCAGCCACATAATAATACTGACAAATCATTGATGTGTTGCTTCACTGATACTATTTTCAGTCTTGTGAAGATAAAAAAGGCAAATCTCACAGGTACTGTGCTTTCCTGCATGAGAAAGAAGCCTAAACTCTGAAGTTGAATCCTTCATGGGTGATGGGGTCAGCTGAACAAACAGGATGCTTCTGAAGTGGTGAAAGGGAGAAATTGGATTTCTGAACTCCTGGACCTAAAAGCTGAGACAGGATAAAGTGAAATGAAGGAGTTTAAAATATGAGAAATACACCATCCAAGGTGATTTAGGTTGATGGATACATGTGAGCAAAGTGTGATAACAGCTCCCTGTTAGAGAATCCCTGAAGCTGCATGACCTCAGTTTCTGATTCATAGACTTGAGCAAGATGTGAGTAATTTTTCAGATCTCTGCCAAAATGAGTACTTCCAAACACAGTTTATGTGTATTTGAGTAAGTATGTTGGAAAGAAATTCTTCCAGAGAGTTTGTGAGGTTTTTTCCTCCTGACCATGACAAGATGTGACAGCTTTACAAGTGCAAACTCAGAAAAGGAAAAACCGCTGTGTTTTTTCTTCCTTTTATTGTGCTAAGTAAGTTCCTGTTAACTGAATGGAAATAATTACTCATCTTCTCATATCAATATCACAATGCATGCCTACTCTCTGGCAGGTCTTAAAACAATAATAAGTGCTTGTTGGGTAACGGTTATTATCATCTTCTAAGATTGTTTTTAGTCCTTCAGTAATTAAGTTGCAGCTTAGACAGGCAGTAAATATATACTTCAGTAATCAATTTGAGGTAAGTATTTGGAGAGAGACATACATACTTAAGGGCTGTTAGTATATCCTTTGTCCTGCAGGTGTACAGCATATGAAAAAAATAGAAGGTAGCAGGTGGGAATGCTAAAGACTCCTGGAAGTTGATGGAACTTGTGGCTGTTCATCCTGAGAAAATATGTGGCTAACTGCTGTTAAATATTTCTTTATATGTTGCCTTGATTAATTGCTTAATTAGGAGGTTTAGATTGGTTAATATTGGTTCTACCATTTGTTATAGATGCAGATAATATTTGTATCTTTGGTTGACAACATTAATTTACTTCTCTCCACTTTCTGCATGTCTGGTTTAGCTTCTGATGTTTCTTTAGGCCCACTGAAATGTTTCATTCCAATGTTGTGTACTTTGGGCATCTCTCTTGAGTACATAGTCTGCCTTTTGAAGTGGAAAAATCCCATCCAATACAGATTCCTTGAAATATCTACCTTAAACTACCCATATTTTCCATACAATTTTTCTGTCAATTGTCCTTTATTAACCATTTCATTCTAAAGCTACTTTTCTAAAAAAACCAAACCTTCTACTAAGTATTTCTTTCACTCTCCTTCAAGCCGAAATTCTGTTTTCCTTTTGCCTGAAGCCTCCTGATATTTTTCCTGTAAGTCGTTCTTCATACCATCCCTAGATACTTTCCACTTCAAAATATCCCTTCCCATCTGCCTTCTAAAAGGTGTACCCATTATTTATTCTCTGCTTGCAAGCTCTGACATCTTTCTTCTTTCCATATCTTATGGCTACACAATATATTTACACCTCTTTTTGCCCCTCATATGTATATTGCTATATTTTCACTGCTCAAGATCTCTTCTGTTGTAAAAATGACCTGCTTGCTTTGCTTCCATGTATCGCATTTGTAACCCTCTGCCTCATCTCACTGGGTTTTCTTCTTTTCTAATCCTTGTATTCTTCTCCACATCTGAGAGGGCAAATATATTTTCTCATCCTTTGAAAGACCTTCTACCCTTTAAGAATCCCTTTGCTAGCTCTTTTTTTTCCATCTCACTCTCTTTTTGGGTTTTATTCTCAGTCACGCAGAATGTAAGCTGTGGAAAATGAGGTTTTTTAACAGCAGTCCTATAAAAGTGAGACCTATATTTCTCATTCTCCTTTGTGGCTTTCATATTGTGCATTTCTGGCATAAAAGGATGTTCCTGTTCTCTCATGAAAGTGTAGCTGCCCTTTTAGGGCCTTGGCATGAGTAGAATTTTACTTCTGAAAAGTTGAGGCTGTGTGTGTTACAGTAAGTGCCCAGCCACAGGATCAGTTTGTAGACCAGAAGATTAATTTGAACCATTTCTTACTGTGAGATGAGTTCTTTGGATACTGGCTAACCTCATTTAGAACTTGAAGCAAAACAATCTATGTGAGCATTAATAAATAAAGCCTTTGCAACAAAGAATTGCCACAGAAGCATTTGATATTACTTCCAACAGTGCACAACCTGAATGCTGAATTCATAGGACAGGTACACATAAAAGTGATTGGTCAAGAGATTAAACTTCTCTGCCAGGTGCTTAAAAGATATTAGCTGCCTAACATCTAAAATATCAGCTGTCAAAGTCTTTAAAATCCTGCTTCTTGAGCAGCATGATCTCTGAGCTGGGGTGAGAGGAAAAGTTGTCACACAGGACTCTGAGATGAATGTGTATTGTACTGAGTTCTTGCAATTCCTCCAACTTTCACCAAGCTTTCTGTGTGCAAAAGAACAAACAGATTGAAGTGGAAGAAAGACTTTAAAATGCATGCTAATTCCGAATTTCATTTGATTTATAACCAGTTACAGTCCATTCCCCACCAACCCATCTGCATTTTTGGTTTTTTTTCATTAAAGTGCAGTGTTTTGCAACTTTTAATAAGACTGCAAACAACAGAAGACTCATTCACTGTCTGTTCATTTGACAGCTTTTAAATACTTGCATTTTTTTTGTGAAAATATATCTAAATGCCTAATTAGAAGGCTTATTTCTTCCAGTGCTAATGGTTTTGACTGAAAGCAACTCTTGTAATGGGTATATCTTTATAAGTCTTTAAACTTCTATGGTATTTGTAGTTGGGTGAGTCTAAAGGAACTTACTAATAGAGGGACAAGTGTAGAGAGGAAAAAAATCCTATCACAGCTCAAATATGGCAAGTATCTCCTATATTAAATTTTCTGTATATGACTTAGGAATAGGTATGCCAGTATTCTGTTTCTGAGGGGGAATTTCCTTGGCTTTTGTGATCATAATAGTTCGTAGTTCAAACAATCTGCAGTCACGTGGGGGGTGTTCTTGACTTCACTTGTCATGTAAGTGATGGAAAGTTACTGTTATATTTCCAGGGAATCTGTAAGGCAAATGCTGAAAGTCTTACAGTAATTATAGAAAAATCTAAATATGTTTTCCCCTTAATCTTTTAAAAACTTTCATAACAATCCATGTCTTCTCATTTCAGAAATAAAATTTGAAAAGAGAGCCTGTAAAACATCACTGATTTTCAAGTAGATTTTTCCTTTGCTAAGATTTTTACCTGAACAGGGTCGGACAAACATCAGTGTTTCTCCAGAGCAGCTAATACTGAATTGACTCATCGGGAAAAGCAAGTATGGATATGTCCTGCAAGCTCCCCTCACTACTGCTTCCAGATGGAGATGCCATTCAATGGGCACAAACAGGAAGACTGAAGTGCCAAACACCTGCGCTCAGTGTGGTTGGTACTTGTATATTCCCACAGTTAAAACATCAGTTTCCCATCAGAACTGTCTGGCTCCAGCTATTTCTTTTTTTCAGGGGTTAGCATTGGTCATTGCAACCTGACCCAGGGTTCTTTCCAGCTGAGGAGTCCCCTCTATGTTCTCACTTTTCATATAGGGGGTCAGAAAATACATGGGGTGAGGAGGGTATACCCCATCATTTTTGGGATGACTCCTACCTGCAGAACTGCTATGTGAGGCAGCAGCACCTTTCAGGCATGGGATGGGTTAGAGGCACTGGGGCAGGATAAGGAAAAATCAAAAAGCTGCTTATCTGATCATCTTGAAATCATTTTCTTGATGTATGGTACGTACGGATAGGTTCTGAATATTTTATGCAGAGATATCAAAACCAAATTATTTTTTAAAATTCTCCTTGGAGTTTCTTCAGTTTCTGAAAACAATTTTTGGCTTATGCATGCCAAGTACATGTGAAATGCTTTTAATGTCAATTTAGCACTGTGGTGAAGTCATTATTTCTGCTTAATACTTCTTGCTCCTGCCCAAGAATTTCATTCTATCATAACATCAACCTGCGAGCTTATGTTCTCTCTGAACCTTTTCCAGCCTCATCGTTTTCCAGAGTTCAAACTTCCTGTTCTATTAGTGTGGGCCATATTCGTGGTTTCTAGATGTGCTGCCTGCCCAGTAACTGGTTTCTATGCACTACTTCCGTCTGCATATCTGAATTTACAAGCATTCTTTGTGTAATTTGAAAAATCAGCAATCTTGTTTGTTGGGTTTTTTTATTTACTCCTTCATGCTTTTTTAAAATGTTTAATGGGATTGTCTATAGTACTGAACATTACAAAACTGCACTTTCAGCATTTTGAGGATTATTAGATATTATGAGATAATTTTTGATCACTTAGTATGCCAAGTGCATTCTTTACTGATATTGTCTGGTGTTGGACTATTTTCTATTTAGTAGTGAATGTGATTCTAGCTGAATCAATACAAAATTCTAAGAATATCCCAAGTTTTTAGTTACCAATTTATAACCTCTTAAAATAGTAGAACTAAGTATGGCTGCCAAGACTTTCGTTACAGAACCACAAATGTAGTGTTTAACTGTATTCCCATCCTCTAGAAATCAAATCTTTGGCAATCTTTTCTTTCATTATGCATGGTATTCATACTTCTTTGTTTGCCTTTGTTGCATAATGAAATGTTAGACTGCCTTCAAATTTCTTAAGTATCCTGAATATTAAGGGGTTTCTATAAAAACTAGTAGTTGTGGCTGAAATATCTCTCCACTCATCTCCACAGAGTTTTGAGAGGTCATTATAAAAAAGAAGCAGTTTAAGTAGTTCTTTTCCCTAGTCTATATCATGTATTTGTACCCTTAATTTACTCACACAGTGAAAAAAATCTTTCTGCATTCTCATGTGATGAGTACCATATTGTGTTCTTTGTAAGTTCAAGTATTACTTGAATATTTGAGCCTCATTGGCATGTAATGAAATTTTATCATTTCCATTTATAATTGAAGTTTTTACTATTGCTAAGTATTCTCATGGTACTGTGTCTAAAAGCCTTTTTCATAATGGCTGTATACCTGTCATGTGTGATTTTATTCTGGTTGATCTTAGATCTCATTCCCATGTTTCTGATAACATCCATTCTACTAAATAATTTCCCCTTACTTTATCATTCTCCAATTTGGCATACAGCCCTTGGGGAAGTGGTGATAAAAAAGAACTGGCATCTAGTTGAAACCTATTATTTGTTCCAGTTCAGTTACTGTCTAGTTGTGCTGGAATAAAGAACATGGCTTATTTTTAGGTTTACCAAAGCAGTGGCATATTTAATATTTTGTTGTTTGCACAGAATATTAGATGGTTTCCTAAAAATCATGAGAGAAGCAGCTCAAAAAAAAATCACAAATGCAGGGATTTTTTTCAGAATGAACAAGACATGTAAAATAAAATAAATTTTAGCAAAGAAACCATATTTATTAGTTTAGTCAAAGAAATTACGTAGTCCTCTTGCAGATAGTTAAGGTCTGACATGAAGCTTGCATGTATCTTTTGAAACAAGCTTTTATTACCTTAAACTTCAGTGTAGTTAAATTGCTTCAATTTTCAAACCGTTTTCTAAATATGCCTGTATCAGTAGGCCAGGCATCACATCGTGAATCAAAAATCGTTTTGCTTTTTGCTCCCCCTGGAAGTCAGGTGTTGATATTTTCTGAGGAGCTGTTTGCTGTGTAGTTGCTGTGCTGGAGCAAGGCTGAAGACATATTACTGTGGAGTCTGTGGTTTTTTGAACATAAATGGAACACCCCTCCAGCCTGCTGTGACAAATTTCCTGCGCAGTCATGTCCTTGAATCACAAGCAATCAGTGAAGCATGGATGCAGGAGAAGATTCTGGGAAAGAAACCTGGGGTACAACTACCTTTTAGAGGAAAAAAATGTAAGCAATAAAACTATAGCTCAGATACCACACTCAGCTCCAGTTTAATTCTGGAAATTACATGTGTAGAAGTTGCCGCAGGATCTTGGGCTTGAAAAGGCACATGTCTGTAGCAATGATTTTAATCTTAAATGATACAAGGATTGTCCTACTAAATTAGAGATGCTTTCTTTCTTTAACAGACATGGAATAAAAACCTACCTTCAGTTATTTTATCAGGTGACGAATGCCTTGCAAGAGAGCTGTTAGTTACTCATGCCAAAAAGCCAAACCTCTTGGATATCAAAGAATAGATTTAGTCTAATTTTAGGCACTCCTGCAAAGAAATTAAGAAATTTCTGAGTGCTCATCAAGGCAAAAATCTCTATGTCCCTCCTCTCTGTTGGATAAATGGAACTAACAAAAACTGATACAACAGATAATAATAGTAGAGTTGGTATCTTACACACAAAAAGGCACTTGCATACATTTTTGTTACATTCCTCAAAAGGAACTGGGTTTTTTTAGGTAAACAAGAGCTGATTGGACATCTTCTTGTTCTTTTTATTTTTTTTTTTAATTCCAGGTAAATTCAAGAAAGAAGTTTATCTCAGCACCCATTCCCAACAAGTTTCCATTTTGATGTGGACTCCCATTGGGAAGGATTGAAAGTCAGTTTTTTATATGCTGAAAATGATGTAACTGATAAGGAAAAAAGAATAAAGATAGGCCCAATAGAAAACAAAATATTAACAACTGAAATACAAGGCTAACATATATTTTTTTAGAACAGGTCATTTGGGATAGAAGATTATTGGGGAAAGTAGCTTTAAAATCTAACCTGAAATACTGATACAATCTTTCCATAACCCAGATAGAAGTCTCTCAAATGCTCCTTTATTTTTATGTGCTCTTTCAAAAAATACATGCCCAGTAGACCATAAAAATCTTAAGTGACATTGTAGTTTGTTAGTGTCTTAAATATTATTAATTATTAAAGTAGCTGTGTTGTCTTCTTTAAAGTAGTTATCCATCTGAATAATTGATAACATAATTGCTTGTGTTTATTCCTATTACCTAGGGGCTTGTCTCTATGCTGTTTTAACATGGCTGTCTGGAAGGAGGCTACCGATAATACGTAGAACAGTTTTCAGTGCTTATTCAAGAGGATAAAAGGTGTATTATACTGATTTTTGGTGAAGAGTTGCTACACATTTCTACAAAAACTATTCTATACTCATGTCTCCGGGAGGAAATGTCACTGTAATTCACCTTGGGATATTATAATATACAGCAGGGGGTTAGGACATTTTTGCATTTCTTTTTTTTTTTCCCAACAAAGCAGTTGTTGACCTCTATCCCTTATGCAGTGGCTTTGTCTAACAGCACACATAATCAGACAGCACTCGGTTTCCCACATCTCAGACCAGACAGCAGCATGCAAAGCAGCTTAAAACCAGCAGAATGGCTGTCAAGGGATCAGAGTGACAAACTGGTAAGGCTAGGAGGAGGGGAGTGAGGATGAAGAGGAACTTGGACTCGTCTCATGGTACATGTAGCACATGGCATCCTTCAGACTTGGCAGATTTTTCTCTAATACTGTGAGAACATTATAAATGTGAATGGGATTTGCATGGGCATTGTGTAAAATTTTCCCTGGTGATGTGGGAGGATTGGCTGTTGAGCATCCAGGCAGTGAGCTGGGTCACCCAGCTGATTGCTGTGCCTCCAGTCCATACTGCAAAGTGCAATTTGCTCTTAGGACGATCCCACTATTGCATTAGACACCTGCTGGAGGCGAGATGTGGTTTTTTAACTTGCTACTATAAGCAGCAAGAAGAGCAGCCTATGTAGTTAAGTTTAGCTCCACTAACAGTCACAGGCATAGTAAACATGGTGAGTGGTTCACCATTCATTCTTTGGCTTACAGAGTGTCTTTGACCTGGGAGTGTGTTGTATGAGAAGGGAAGGAGCTCTTTGCCTTCTCATAAAAATTGAAAGTTGTCTCAGCATGGCAGTAAAAATTATTAAGAAAATTATGAAGGAAGACATAATCTCTATGGAGAGTGGTTTAATTGTGATGCTTCAGGAAGGGAGTAGCTGTACCAACAGCTCGAGACCTTTCTCATCTTCTATGTTAGATTGCACAAAATGGATATAATATTACAGTTTCTTAATATATTTTTGTGAAGATCTAAAGACCACAAAGTCTGGAGAAGTTCTAGATGTCTATTACTTTGTAAAGCAGTGGAGAACTCTGCAAAAACTTTATAATGAAGATGCTTGCTTATTTTTACACATTAACAAAAAGCTACCACTTCTTCTTAGTAAGTGCACTGTAGGAATTGACAAGTTTGCTCCTAAGACTCCACTTTAAGCCGTTGTCATGCTGAATACATAACTATGTCTGGGCTGGTTGCCTCCCGAAACTACTTTGACAGCAAAACAAGTACCCCTTCCATTCTGTGCCATAGCAGTGGAAAATAAACATCTGGCTGTTTCTTCAGAAAATGTAAAATGCAACATCTGAGAGAGTGTCTATATACAAGAACATTATTTTGTCAGAGAAATAATGCTTTATCTAAGAAAAGAAAAAGACAAAAAAAGTTTGAAATCACAGTGTACAGCATTAACATCTGGTTTAAAGTGTGTTAAGAGCCAACAACTCAATGTCAATTTGGTCTGACTTTACAGTATTACTTGCTTGATTATGGCTCTCACTGGGGGAGCTGCACATTTCGATATCATCCAAAGCCCCTGAGAACCATTCAAACCAGCTGGTATTCTCTATATTACATAATTACAAAGCACGCGCCGCCGTTTGGCAGACTGAAGAGGCACTGGGGGCCCACTTCTCAAAATATTTACAGCCTTTTATTCTTCTCTAAACAATCATTTGCATAGTAAAAGTGATATACAGCACACAAAAGTGGGTTTACTTTATTTCCACTTTCTCAAACTTACCTGGAAGTGGCTGTGTTTAGCAGTGAGTAGGCAGAAGTGAGATGCAGCCAGCAGAGATAAAGGCTGTAATATTTTCAGGAAAAGCTTCATGTTGACTAGGTCAGTGAAAGATGGTGAATCTTTCAAAGAAAACCTGAAAGATGTATAAATATTTTGCCTATGTGAAAGCATATCATGAAATGTCTGCCCTGGAAGTGGAGAAGTTAAGCTAGGAGAAGCTGCACATGAGCAAGCTAATCATGACAGGGTTGCTAATGTGTAGATGAGATGCAGTGGCTGCATCTTGTTAAGAGGTGTGTGCGTGTGTGCATCTTTAAGTAACATATTTTTGATCATGAAATTGGTTTTTTTCTAGGGCCAAGTTGCTAAAATTCTGTTTCATCTAAAGTGAACAAAAAGCCGTGGAAATTATCAATAGCTGAGATGGTGGGTGAAAAATAAAGGGGAAAAAAAAATCTGTTGGAATTTCTATCCTTATGTATCAGTCTGAAAGATTTAAAGTTGCAAAGGGGTAGGAGAATGGTTAATGGTTAACTGTCTATTTTCTTCCTACCACACCAAGGAAATACATACATTTCTTGTACACACACAACTTTTAAATTACAAACCTCTTTCTGATCTTTGCACCCACAACTTCCCATCATGCTATGTATGGGAGGAATCTCACAATGTAGCTAAATTACTTTAAAGTCGCAAATTCTTCTCAAGTTTTCTCTTATTAAATTCACATTGGTATAAGGGCATCACATATAGCAATGTTAAACAATTGATTAATGCAGGTTTAAAGGGTTTTGTGCTGTGTAGTACAGGTTTTTTCTCTTTTGTAATGGTTTCAATGAAGAGATCATTAAAAGTTATATTGTGTTTAGTGCTAAACCCAAGATCCTTTGTCTTTTTAGCCACAAAACTTAAAATCTGATTTGAACCAAACTTTTACATCTTATAAAATGGTTTTGAGAAGAAAAAAGAACAGATAAAAGTGAGTATAGGCAAGTTATTAGAGACACTATAGGGAGCCTGGTATTTACATACTGTCCAGGATCTGAATGGTGAGTCATTGATATGAACAGATATGATTAGCTGTAAATATCTACATCCCTGTGGGGGGTGTTATCATTCAATTTCCACACAGCAAGGGTTACTGAAACTAATTTTTGGTGCCTGTTTCCCACTTTCAAGATGTTTTATTGCATTGCATACTTTGGATTACAAGTGAAGGTATTATAAGTGCAGAAGCAGAACGAGGAATGTAGTGGCAGTCTGAGTGGGCCGCTGTAAGTGGCTTGCTGAGCACAGTGACACAGCGTGGCAAGCGCCACTTTGTAAACCTGCACACCACAAACCTTACCATATTATGAACTATATTTTGCCATCTGGTCCACTGCAGAATTTGACTGAGTGCCAGCAAGTTTCAAAGCCAACTTCCTAACACAGGGCAAAGAAAGGGTGCTGCTGCCACACAGAACAATGAGAGAAACACCTTCATCATGCAATGTCATATTAAATTACCAGAATAAGAAGACCATTGGATCACCCATTGCACTATTTCTGAATTTAGGCATACCACGGGAGTATCTACCACAGGAGATGCTAGAAAATTTATTTTAAGCCTGCTGAGCAGCTGCAGATGAATTTGTGTGAGAAAATACCTGGCTGCATTTTAATGTATGCCAGTCTTTCAAGTGCTGCATGAATGCTCAAATAGGAAACCATACCCCAGACTGTTGTTTTATAATTCGCCTTGTCCTTTGGATCTCATTCTTTATGATTCTGCTGGTTTTGCCTTGCAAGATTTCCTGAGCAGAGACAACATCACAGAGGAAAAAGGTGAATTGTATGGAAAAAAAGTTCGCTTATGACAAAAGTGATCAATTAGCCAACAAAAAAACCACTCTGCAAAACCACATACTTACAAACAAGGAAGAATTGCTTGGGAATTTGAAGCCTGGGGTGGGCAGCCTTTTCTGGAGTGATCATGAAATAAAGAAGTTCAGGATCTTGCAAGGCTTTAACAAGGCAAAAAGCAGGATCACAACACTGTGCTTCAAGAGAACAGGCTGTTGCATGTTGATGGATCTTCTTGGAATAACACCACGAGGATATGGCCCTGGAGAGAAGAGGGGTCCAGCAGAGCTGGTTGATTTTCCAGAATCTCCACTTTCAAGCTTGGTAATGGTCCAGTCTCACATGCAAGAAGTGAGGCAATGTTAGTAAGAAACCTGTGTGGATGAACAAGGAAGTTGTGACAGAAGCCACATATAATAAAAGAAGGTAGCAGGCAAGAGGTGGAAGCAGGGGGTAGATGACTGAGCAGGGATATACACACATCATCAAGTGCCCAAATCCATCTAATTTAGGAAAGCCAAAACCATGTAAAAAATAGATGCTGATACAGCTTATCTAAAGGCTTATCTCTGGGGTCTCACAGACTAATTTCTGTTCAGAAGGGGATCTGTTTATCCTGGAACCTGTTATCCTGATAATAGCCACAAAGCATAGAAGGAAATCCAGATTTATTTATTTATTTAGTCCCCCTAAATAAATGAAGTAACAAGTACACGATTGACCTCTTTATGAGAAAAATCCAATGTGTTTGTGAAGAACTGTAACCTATGGGAAGGACTCACACTGGAGGAGTCTGTGCAGGACTATCTCCCGTGGGAGGGACCCCACGCTGTAGCAGGGCGAGGAGTCCTCTTTCTGAGAAGAAAGCAACAGCATTAATAACGTGCTGAACTGATTGTTGCCCTCAGTCTCCTTGCCAGCATGGCAGTACAAAAAGAAAGAAAAGAAAGCTCTGTGCAAGCCCTGCTGAGCAATAACAAAATATCTCTGTATTATCAACACTGTGTTCTGCACAAATCCAGAACAAAGTTCTATCCTAGCCACTGTGAAGAAAATTAACTCTACCCCAACCAAAACCAGCACACCCTCATTCCCCATCTCCCTACATTGCTGTGGAGGAGGAGGTAAAGAATCAGGAATAAAGTTGAGAACCTGGCACCCAGCCAGGATCAAACCACCACACAGTGTAAGAACACTTCATAATGGAAGTCTGATTTCTTCTAGTAAGACAGATCCCTTGAAGAAGGCTGCACATAGATTTCTAACCAGGCAATGTGTCCTTCCATGTTGCTGCTAGAAGGTTGTTGTGGATTGAACACTCACCTTCCTGAATGGGCTCTGATCTGAACAGCAAAGTAACACCTTTGCCTTTCACCCTGACACTTCAGATTGTAGATTAAATGCACGTAGATTGAAAAAGGATCTTAGAGAAGAGTCCGATTTAAAACAGGTTTCCGTCCACTTCCTTGTAGGTTTTACTCAACAGTCAGTAAAGCTTTCAAATAGGCAGACTCTTTTTGTTACGTTTCCAAAATAGTATTCCTTTGTATTCTAACTTCTTTTAACACTTCTGCTCTCTCTCCAGCTACATTAATATAGGTGTGACACCTAGTTCCATCCTGTGTGATTATGTTACTGTTTATGGAAACTGGAAAAGGCACTGGTAGCTGGAAGCCTGTCTGTCTTGATATAGATAAGCCTTACTAGCAGTTACTGAAGGCTGACTGAAAATTCCATTAATTACATACAAGTATTTTTGTCTCCACGAATCGAAGATATTTTACAGTCTATTCTGTGTCCTAATTGCTTCTGAAAGAGAAACTTCAATGAAAAGTAGCCATAGTCTTCTTTAGTGATACAGGCAGAGTGGATAAAGGGTTGCATGTAGAACAGACAACGTACCTCTCCAACTTACATAAAACGATATTGCTGCTTTGTTCTTTGCTAATTTTAAATCCATTTTTTTAGCTAGCAGATTCAATAATTTGTGTTGCTACTACGTAATTTAATTATATTTAATTATTGCATTCAATACTATTATTAACAAAGTTCAACAAAAAGAACAGTATTGTGTAAAAGCAATAATATCCCCTATGACAGCTCAAATAAGTAAGTAACCCTTACTCTATTGAAATATATATTAAATATTCTGAATTGAAATATTCTATTGAAATAACAGAAATTCCTGTTGGAGAATAGGCCTTTCACACATGGTTCAGTTTCTTCTACTGGCTTTAATAATCATATTTATTGGGTACTAATTTTTCTCCTTTGTAAAAACATGCATAGCAATTTTTGTGTGTATATTAAGTTGAATTGCCTAATTTCTCAGTTCTGTAAAACTGCACTTTAAAAGTCTGTACATCTTGCAACAGGAAGAGAACTTCTATTGTGCACAACTAGTGTCAAGATACTCACGGTGGATAATGCAGCTTGTGCTCTTCTGAATACTATTTGTGCAACCTTTAAAGTGTTCAGTATGCCATTGTATTAAATCATGACTGAAACCTTATTTGCTGAAAGTTTCTAAGAAACACTACTTTAAAATTTGTCTTAAGCCATTGAAAGTGATATCTCTTTAAAATGCATGTCAGCTAGCATTTTACTACTTGAAAAAAGAAATAAAACCTAAAGCTTAATGAAGCAAATGCATCAATTAGATAATTAGCTTAAAAAGCAAAAGGGAATTTCATGTCACTTTTAGTTACTGAACCTTAGGATGTCTTACTAATTTACACATTGGATTTTTCTCATAAAGAGGTCAATCATGCACTTGTTACTTAACTTATGAAGATGGTAAAAATAGCAGACATCAAAAAGGAAATTTTTAAAACCTGAAGAATTGTGCTTACTGTGGACAGAGTTTGCTCTAAAATAGGTCTTATACATGAAATTTAAATGTTAATTATTAAAATAATGCTTAATTCAGTTGCAGGAAGAACTTAAGTAAGAATAGTGCACAGAGAGAATATTATGTCTTGAATGCTATGTTGCAGAACTGATAATTATTTTTATAGCAGAACATTTTAGTTTCCCTCTCTTAGAAGCTGATTAGGGAGGCAGTTTCCAACCTTTCTCTGCCTCTGTTCTATGGGATTCAAACATGATTTCCCTGTTATGACTTTGCTTACTGCGGGGTGAGGCGAGTGAAAAGGGTTCTTGCAACTGTGTGCTGGTTTTTAAATTGATGTAGCCTACTTTAAAACAGTCAGTAATCCATATTCTTTACTAAAAAGCACCTAATACCTCCCCCTTCCTGTGAAATAGATATGCTGGTTTTTTGATGGGTGACAGCTGTTCTTTTTTATACACACAATATTTTTCAGCTTCAGTGTTCTAAGAAACTTGTGCAAGACTGTGTTGGAAATGAAGCAAATAATTTTTTTCAGTTGCATCTGTTTCATAGTACTATCATGTAACCCAGGAAAGGCCAAAGAAAGAGGCATCAGTATGAAAGTGTGGTGTTTTTAAAATGAAATTACTGAGAAATACTGCATATCTTTCTATCCTCTTCTTATAGGCATTTGATATAATCCTTAACTAGTATGTCCTTAATTTGCATGAGGATTTTATAATCAAGCACCCTATCTATGCTGATACAGTGCTTGATGCTGTCATTAGAAACTTCTTTTGGATCAAACTTGTATAACTTCTAAACTTTAGTTGCTGCTTTCTCACATTGATTAATATCCAAGGAGAATACCCAATGAAAGAGCTTTTACCTAGTAAAAATCCTGACTTTGAATTCTGATATGTCTTTGCATGCAACATCTGCTCTTGGAAACTGATTGATAACTGACTTTTCTTCAAAGCCCTAGGTCTTACCTGTTTTTCTAAGAAAGGGTTTTTCAGAAGCTTGCTAATTCTTCTAGGTTCTGTTAAAATCCCAGATTAAATCTTGATTCGTTTGGCTACTGACTGCACAGTTCTTCTTCTGTTATACTGTTAGGCTCTAAGTTCAAGTAAATTAAATTGTGTTTAACTGGATTTTATGGCTATCTTTCTTAAAGGTACTTGTAAAGGCTTTTAAAACTCAATTTATAACAATTCTCAAAGCTTAACTCTAACTCAAAATTACAAAATCCTCAGACTGACCAAAAAACTGAGTCAGAGGAAAAGCTTACCATCAGGCTGTTCTGTAAGTCAGTTTTCTGTACATAAGGTGCCAACCTGGCTGTGTTTGGGATGAATCTGCACAGCCACTCTTAAGCCAGCTCAGGGCTTCTGTGCCACAGCAGAGAAGCAATAGAAATGCAAGAATTTGCTTGACTGTATCAAATTTCTGTGTGAACACTTGTAAGCCTATTTGCAACCAAACCACAATTTTTGACAATAAATCCTTATAAAATAGACCAATATACTTCAAAAGTCAGTTTGTAGTTCCATATATCATAAGGCAGTGTGCTTGAATCAAGGTCACTCGGATGCTATCAATCTATTTCAGTTCCCCATTTTACCTTTGCTTTCACCTCTTTTCCCTCCTTCATTTTCTACATCACGGTTTGACTACAGACCAGAAAGCTCGAGCACACTCTGTGAGCCTGCACAGCTGCTGCTTGGCCTCCCTTCTGCCTAGGGACCTCTCCTCTCCACACCTGCTTTTACTGTACTGCCAACCTGCATAGGCCAACAGGCACAAAAGTGGCTGGAATATGCTTGAAGAAGTTCAATTAAGCTTTTTTTCATAATTTCTTTCTTTCTTCCCAGTTTCTCTTTATTTGTGCCAGAATGGCTTCACCTGCAATCTTACTAGGCCTAGCAATGGCTTTTATCTAAGCAACGTTGCTGAGTGTGTCTAATTTCTCGCCCCATTGGCCTGCCAGCTCCAATGGACTGGCTAAATAGTTGTGGACCTTCAGCACCAAAGGACAAGAGGGCAATATTTCCTTGCACAGCTATAAAACCACTTCATCAAAGCTTTATGAATTGCGGGATTTTATTGTACTCACATGCATGATATCATCTGAACATTTCATAATGTTGGTACTAAAAAGTACGAATCATGATACTGCAAATTCCGTGATGCTCTGAAAATATTTAGGTTATGTTTTAAGAGTCTGGGGGTCTCTGTCTTTCCTCACTAACACTGTTGTCTTCTACACTGTCTCGGTTTCACTGTGGGCATGGGGACACTTCTCTGGGAGATTTTTGTCTTCTGTTACCAGCTCTTTCCCTGCAGCTTGTGAGTGCTTTCTCTCTCATCAGTGACCCCCTAGCTTCTCTCCAGGTCTATCCAGCAGCCCCTGACCCCACACCTGGCATTTTGCTGGTACAAGTCCCTTTTGCTGGTGTGCACAAGCCATGCTTCCAGTACAGTCCTCATGCTGGGCCCAGCTTGAGATGGGTTTGGCATAATAAAATGTAGTGGCATAGCAAAGGGCTAGGCCACGTATGGGACTACAGAATGTGACACAGGTCAGGTACCACCGGTTCCACAGTAACATTAATACGCAATGTCCTTGATAATAGTAACAGGTTTCAGTTTATTGCTGTTCCAGGAAGAGGCTTCAAGCAACCGAGTTCATTCCTGACCCATTGTCTATCACATGTATCCTCCTTATCTTCCCAGAATGATGAGTTATCTTGAAAGTGGAAGTATTTCAGGGAAAAAGGATATTAGAGGAGTTCATCAAGTGAACAATCTTATTTAATATTCTCCTTAATGACCTTGACTCACGAATGAAATTTGCTGATATAACAGAGATGGGGTCAATCTCAATGCAGAGGAGGAGTTGAATAACAAGTAGGATGAACTGGGTAATATGAAGAGCTGAAAATGAATAAAAAGAGATGGATTTTAATAGTACAAGAGACAAAGCCGTGTATCAGAAGGAAATAATAATTTCTGCTATATTCTGAGCCCTCATCATTTAGAATAAAATAGACTTAAGTGCATTAAGCATTCATAGGATGTTTATGAAATACTGATGAGATTTTGCTGTGCAAAACACGCAATAGCAAAAGACTTATGATAAGGTATTTCTAGTCCTTGTACTGAGTAGTATCAACTATTTAAAATGTTGATGGAGCTCCTTCTGAAATGCCATGAACGTGTGTGTCTTCAAGAAGGTTACAAATTATATTGAAATCACTGCAAATAAGGACTAAGATTGCGAGTTATCAAGGAAATTATGTTTGTTAAGAACAGATGTCAGCCAGTTGAGAATTGTGTTTATGTTTCTTTGTAACAGAAGGAGAGTTTGCATGGTATTGTGTCTTCCCAGCTTCCTTTTTCTTCAGAGAATCTGAGTCTCCCTGGTTTGGAAAAAACAATATTTATGTCCTGGAGTTTCATGATATCATCCTAAAAGGAAGCTTGCCCTTCTGTGTTAGTTTCTCTGAGTTGAATTTTGCCATAGTACAGATTGATTCAAGGCAATACCTTTCTGTCCACTTGGAATTTTTTTCCCTAGCTGCAACGTGTGTTTGGATTATGACAGAAAATGCGTAAGCATGTTGATAATGATAACATCTGTGTACAGTGGCAGAATCTTTGAGCTGAAGACACCTTTCAAATTTTTCATAATTTCTAATTCTCAGCCCAGGTTTGGCTACTCTAAAAGAAATATTCCTAGCTTTACTTCAGATAAAGAAAAAATTCTCACTCTTCTTTTTCTGAGAATTTCCAAGTATTTGCTCCCAAGGAACTCGAATTACTTTGCTAGTAATAGTTACCAGATATAATGCTGGTTATTTTCTAAGTTCTCATTAAAAACCATTTCAAAGATCTCAGAAAACAGGCATCTAATTATTACAAGTGCCTCCATCTTAACAAAAAAGGTTGGTGGTTTTACTAGATCCAATAGGATTCATGAGAATAAGAGTCCCTAGACAGTTCTCAGAGAGGTAATAATTCAGTTACTATCAGAGTTTTAATAGATACTAATTCAGTATCCACAAGCACTTTTCTATCACTCTCCTAGATATTCATACCTTAGGTTTCAGGACAAGAAACTGAGGGATTTACCTTAGAGACAACAAGCATTATTAAATTTCTCAGTCAGCATTAGAAAATATACACATTTTTTTACTCACCCTTGTTGTGCTTCAGAAAGGTCCAAACTCAGCTGAAGTATACCTTTTTGTTCCTGTACTGTTAAATATCCCCATATCCTACTTCTCTGAAGTTTTTGGGCTTCAGTGGAAGAACCATTCTTCTCCCAGCATGTTCCATTTTCCCAAATTCTTAAACTACATCTGCAAGAAAAAATACTGAGAATTACATCAGGAAAATACTGTATTTAATAATTTGACTCTCGTTATTCCCTAAAGCTTTGATAATTTTAAGATGGGAGACTTATTTTAAAAACAAATTTCTTTTCCAACAATTCCTATTAGCAATTACAGTGAGCCCACAGAGCTGGCGTGTATTGACAGCTTACACATCTGGAATCCTTCTGTGTGCATTTTTCGTTTGTATACTCTGGCTCTCAGGTCAAAAGCAGTATTCTCCATCCTCTAAGTTTGGTTGGAATTTAAAAAAAAAAATCTACCTGTGTCTGTTCTACGATTTTCTCAACTGGACTAGTTGGCTGCAACTTTGGTTTACACAACCAAATTAATGCAACAGTTACCATTAAAGAGGAAAATTGCGGCTGGTAGGTACTGCTAACCACTGACCACTACTTTCAATCTGTATACCTAAAACATTTCTGAGTGCATGTAATGCTTCATGAAAATTACCCCTGCTCACTTAAAGACCAGGGCCACTTCTTGGGCAAAGAATGTTTCAATGCCATCAATTTGCTGCTTGGCTTCTCTATTTTCGGTGCATTTTTGCACTCAGCAGTTAAAGGGAAGAGAAGAAGAAAAATACAAGTTATTCAATAAATGGCATTATTACATCCTCACAATCTGTGTCTTCCTGTCTCTGCTCTCCCTGACTTCTCCACTAGTTCTTTCTTGGCTCCAGCATTTACTGTCTTCCCAACTGAGCAGAAGTTATCTGCTGCTGGGACTGTCATTGAGTTCTGAACGCCTATCTGATTTCAGCTGTTCAAAATAGGCAAAACGTTCTTTCTACCTCTGCTTTCAGACAAAAAGCAGACACTTACATGAGTCTTACTACTCTACTGAGGTGATACATAAGAATTTCATTCCCTTTTAAAGCACAGTCAAAACATTTAAACATACAATACTAAAATATTCAATCATATTTAAAGATATTCGAAAGAGAAGAAATAAAATAAGAAACCCAAAAAAAACCCCACCAAACCAACCAAAAAAGTCCATTGTTTTCCCTTAATTTCTATTTTTGCTTCCAGGATATACAGTTTGACCTACTATAAAGGATCATGGAGCACATTAGTGAAGGAAATACCCCTCCTTGTTCTTTATGCTAACAGGAGAATATCTAGAACAATTTGTTAAATAATTATTAAAAATACTCCAGATATATAGTCAACTGAAGGAAAAAATCAAAGGAGAATGAAATGAGTCCCATAGGAAGACCTAATTAGTAGAACATTAAGTGTTCATATTTTAAAAATATGGGTACTGTCCGATACGCTGCTTTGAATAAAAGTTGGCTCTTTGTTAGAATTTCCACAGGTTGCTCTAGATTAACTGATAGGAAAGTTGCTGAAGTATGGGAAATGTGTAGCCCCTCTTAAGCATAGTTGTACCCTTAACCTTTGTTAAAGTGTGTCTTGTCCCAGGAAGAGCTGTTCCTTGCAAGTGGTGGTGATTGAATGTGTGACAGAAAATAAAGGCATTTCTTGACTTAGGTGGACTAACATTTTTATTAAAGATAATAAATTCTTTGTATTAAGCGTATCTGGGGATTTTGAGTCTGTCTCCTAACTTTAAAAAACATAAAGCCCCAATAGGTGTTACTCACTGAGAACATATCAGATTATCCACTGACATTTTAATTAACGCTACTTTTCTCCTTTATCTTTTCATAGCTTTAGTACCCCACTCACACACAGTTTTTAACTCAAAATACTCCCTTGTAGCTATTCTGCCTTCAGGTAGATGATTACCTTGAATGATTACCAGTTATGACTACCAGTTCCAGTGAAGAAAATATTGGGTGGGGTTTTTTTCTTCTTTCTCTTGCATGATACTCTAAAAGACACTGACACCGACACCCCGTACTTTAGCCTTTACATACAACAGTTGCCGTGGGAATCTGAAAGTTTACCCCTAGGCCCTATACAAAAGTGCACCTTCCTTGTGGCAAAGGTGTTTCTATGGTAACATTTTACTGGAGGCCATAGAATTTACACAGGATGTGCCATAAGGCTTCTTTTGCACATTATCTCTCTTAAATATGTCAATACAGGTTTAGCTATGTTAAGGCAGGAAGCAGTGAGAAGAAATGTTTCCATTGCTGACTAGACTCTCTAGGAGTTACTGAACACAATTCCGTGTTTTTATGCTGTGCTCTTTCATTTTTTTCCAATGGAGTGTCCTGTTTTTCAGTGGTAGTCACTGAGTAATATGGGCTGATTGTATAATCTTCAAAGTACATGCTGTATCAGTGTTGTTTCTAGTTCTTCTTTAATAAACCAAATAAGACTTATGATTTCCAAGAAGATGTCATTGATGTTTTTCAACTTCCTAGGATGTTTTGGTGTTTATAAGAAAGTTGCTATCTGTAGTAAATGCACAAGACTGAGGGGTTAAGTATGGGGGTTTATTGTTTCTTTTCATTCACTATAGATCATTGTCACCTCTGATAATGGCTTTCACCCTAAAAAATGAGATGACACTTCCCAAATTAAAATGGTCCATGTTTTCTCACTGAGAGTCATCCATTGATGTCAGCTTCCATTTACAGCAGAGCCTGAGCAAGCAGCAGCATTCTTGCCTTGTAATAAATAATTTTGGGTTATCATCATTGTTTTATTACTGTGCTATCAGCCTTTATATTTATTCCTATCCATCAGTGAAGGGATTCTTATTGCTGCCAGGTATGTGGGCCCATTTTGTTTCCCTGCCTGTTTTAAAACGCTGGTCCTGGCTTTGCATCAGCCGTTGCTTTGCTTTAACTATTGGGACCAGCTACAGTCTGAGTTATTATTTATGTCCATCATTCTCTGCTGGCAAGGGTACAAACGAAGGTTTCAGCCAACACCATGCTACTTTAACAGGGGTCTTAATTAGATCTTCTTCCTTGGCCAGGGGAAGGTGGAGAAGAGAAAATGAGATGAGCTAACAGAATTAGGACAAATAAAAGCATTTTGTGGATGCATTTCTGACAAATTAGCTCAGACTGCAAATAGAGGTTGATTTGTTTAGGTGAAATGAATTGGTTTTCAGGAATGTAAGGATCAGACTCTTCAAGTTTAAGGTGAGGGAAGGTATATTTAGAACCAACGTTAGCTTTTCTTCTGGCATTAGCCCTAAACTGAAAATTCTGTCTGAAGTTAGTACTTTGGAAGCTTCTTCCATATAAAGTCTTCTCAGGTAAGGAGCAGCTGTTCTCACATGGAAGTTGGATAAAATGCAAATTCTGAAAGTGAAAAACAAACTGAGTCACACCTTCCAGAATTAATACCTTAAATGCCTGCCACCTTAAACATTCTGCCGTGACAGAGATGGGTGCCAGCATCCCTTGTGCCCTCCTGCCCCAAACACTGCAGAGTCTTACTCGCTTCTGATGCACTTGGATTTATATCCACTTGAGATGAGTTTGCTCAAACTAAATACACCGAGTTGTTTGCCAGTGTATGATTAATGCTAATTTTTACCTTTGTCCTGTAGAAGCAAAAAGAGGGAAGAGGAAATTACTTCCATCCAACCTATTGGCATCTGGAGTATTTAATTCAGACAGCATTACTTTATTCTGCTTTGTAACATAGGCGTCACACAATTAAAAGCTTTAGATGTGAAAAATTCATGCACACATTACTTTATCTGGCATTAAATCTTCTACTTGGATTAATTGGCAATTCAATAAAATAGGATGCCATATTTTCAGTAGGGGCTAAGAAAGGAATCTTAAATTATTCAAATACTTTTTAACATGCATTCATCGCCGCATGTAAGTTAGGTGACTGCGCACAATTTGATCGGTATTGTACCATTTGGTGCTCAGTTTCAGACTGACTCCAAATTGGAATGTTTGTTTACTTAACTGGATTTCTTAGAAATGTGTTTTGCCAAGAGTTTAAGTAAGCCAAGTATTTACAGCTGCTATTTGCTAAGGATTCTTCCTAGGGGAAAATCTGCCAGAACCCAAAAGTTAAAGCATTAAGCCAGTTTATGTGAAAGGGGATGAGAAATGCTCTGTGATGCTACCTGTACCCTCTCCTCTTTGGTTAATTTCCATCTGTGTATCTTTACTTCTCTGAAATAAATAATTTCTGTCTTCAAAATAATCAGTTGAACCCTTTTGTAACTGAATTGTGCCCAGCCAAATGAAGTCACTTAATTCTAGTATCTTGGCCAAATCAAATTAATTAATGCTGGCCTCCACTCCTTCCTCAGGTCTTCTCTGCTGTTATACGAAACTGCACCCTGGATACGTAGCAGGCCTTCAGGGCACCATTTATTTCTCTTTATTTAAGCCTGCTGCCCCCTCTTCTCAGCAGTTCAGAAACTATTTAATACTGCATTTCTGTGCCCAGGAAGAAGGATGAGGCACAAAGGTTAGTATAAACCTTGTTCTCATCTTGTAGACTGTGAGAATATAACTGCTACCTCACTTCTTTCTTCTCTTCCTTTAATTTGTATCTCTAGCAGTATCTTTATTGCTGGTTTGAGTTTTTTTGATTTGGTTTTCTTTTTTTTTTTATATTGATTCTGTCTTCCTACCTACATTTGTTGCTCTTGGAGTGCAGCTCACTGATGGAAGACAGATGATGTGAAAGGATAGCAAGGCTTTTTTTTTTTTTTTTTTTCTCATGGCTTTCAGGAAAAAGCTATTTTGATATTTTGTTTAGTGGTTTTCTTCATGGTGTGAGAAGACAATGATAAAGTTAAATAAGGAGGTGATACGAAATCTGCAATTTGACATGCACTGAATTCTCCCTTGAGTTTTCATAGCTCCACCTGTGCCTTATGAGCTGAGAAGTTTTACAGAAATGGAGGGAGAGAGGGCCTGATGATAAGCCAAATTCTTGTCCTTTTTTTCCCTTGGCCAGCACAGGTTTCCTTATACCTTGAAGTACCAGATAAGAGCTGTCATTTTTGTCCTGTCTTACGTGGGGAACTGGCACAGGGAGGCAATCCTGTACCTAAGGGAAAGGGAGGATGTAGAGAGGGTACCACAAGTGCTGCAGCCTCCGCTAGGGATCTTAACCTTTCCTGCAGGATCTAATTTGAAGTAAGGGTCAGATTTAAAGCAGAAAATGAGTTTTCTGTCTTTGCTCACTGTCTCCTCTAACTTCCTTGAAAATTTTTCTAATATTTCCATTTAATCCATGTGGAATTTTGGTGAGAAAGTTCAAACAGTATCACCCTGGATATTACTGAGAGCCATGGTAACGTTAGTGACAGTCCAATAATGAACCTTCTCTTGTGCCATCAGTATTTGCTCCGAAATTAAAGTAGAAGTTTCCATTATGTTTGATTTTGTATCCTTCAGTGAAATCTAAGAATGCGCATTAGCTTCAAAATGTGTTAGATATCCTGCAGGACTGAGAATTGTCTCTTCATTTTTTCTTCCCAAAAAAGGACAGGAATTAAATAATATTTACCTGAAGATGATAGATATTAAGAAGAGGAGGATGTCTATTCTTTTGTATCTAAACAAGAAAGAATAAAATTAAAAGTGAGATTTCAGATAGACTGACATGGGAGAATGAGGATTTTTCTTGATAAATACTTATTAAGTATTTCCATTTCATAATAGTAATTTATAAAAATATGTTGTAATAAAGATTTTAATGCATTAATTGATTAGAGTTACACCATAATTTGATGGAAGATTTTTCCATCAATACACTTCATGGTGACTACTCTGCTTTTTTGTTTCTGGTTCTCCTTTATGTAAAATAAGGGAGTGATGACATATGTGTGTGTTTGTTTTCAACAATTAATTGCTAGTTGGGACGAATATGGATATACTCATATATACCTAGTAGTTTGGCAAACCTAATAATAAGAACTTCAGTACTCTCATGGTAGCATTCCTTTGACAAGTTAGGTAGAAAGTAGTCCCTAAACCTTCTGTTAATGCAATTACCTTGAAATCACTCTAGACAGAGAGAGAATTAAATCCAGGACTCTTAACTTCCCGGGCAAATTATCTAGCCACTAGGCTGAGACTTGATTCCACCCTTCTCCTTCCTGGACCTGAAGCCAGGTATTCAAGCACAGCTCAAAATTTGGATCTTTCCATGTTTCTTGCACTGTTATCTGGGGCAGGATCTGGCTGGGGGGTGTCTGTCACCCCTCCTGGCCAACAATTACAGTGTCTCTTGCAGTAAGGTGTGTGGACTCCAGTAATACAGCACTCGATTATGGTGTGGGTGTCCTGTGCAGCTCTGTTACATGAAGCTCTAGCAGTACATCCTGTGAACTCAGTTATGACTGACACAAGATTTTGAAAGAATTGTTGTGACTGTTTTTGCAGTCTCTTAACTAGAAGCCAAGGTAGGAAATAATATTTTTGCTCTATAGGAGCAGAATAATTTAAAAACCTATGATTGAACAGAATTTAGTATTCTTCATTGTACCACATTCTTCTCTAATGAATTTTGGCAGTAGGATCTAATTAAAGTAAATAGTAGTAAATGGTGACAGTAATACATGGAAGCATGTCAAATAAAGAAATAGGTATCTTGAGAGACTTTATTGAATGTGTTTCATAGCCTGTTCAAGCTGAAGTATTGTGTAGTGCTGTATTTTGCATGGTGTGTGGTGACTTATTTTAAGAGGTTTTGTGGGTTTTGGGGGTTTTTTTGGTGATGGTTAACTATTTTTGCACAGTCACATTAAGTCTAAACCAAAGCTTTACTTGTCATGTATTTTTTTTTCCCAGTAAAACAACAATATGGCCTGCCCTATTATTGAAATGTAGCTGGCTAGGTTATCTTAGCTGTCATTTTCTTTTAGAAAATACAGATTTCATGTTTTAATGCTTGGTACCATGACACTGATCTCTTTATGTAAAGACATATGGTGTGGGTGCACTGTAATCTACTAAAATAGAAGTAATTATTTTAGAATTGCAGTGCTTGGAAACATTCTTTTGATTTTCTAAGTTTATCTGGAGCGCAGGCTGACTACATTATAAGGAATCATATTGCCAAACCTAAAATCTTCCAACTGCAGTTCAGTGTCTTCTGTCTGTATGTGTTGGTGTCACTTCAGATTAGCACACCTGTAGGCAGAAGATGTCTTGTGAAAAATGTGTTTTTTTCAAAGGAGGGTTGAAGATTTCAGACTGGTTCTTTTAAGAGGAGCTGTCATGCCATCTAATGCTTCAGTTCAATGCAGCCCTTACTAAAGGTTAGTAAGCACAGAGAGGCAACTACCATTTTATCCAAACATTTCAAGTCAACAAATTTCAATAATGTAAAAAAAAGTAAAAGTAAATCTTTCTTGTCTTTTAGTCTTTTACACGGTAATTTAAACAAAATCCCATGCTAGTTTCTTTCTGTGATTTTGGCCTTCAGTTATATAATACAATGCTTCCAAAAAAAAAAAAAAAAGAAAGAAAGATCAGGAGATCAGGATGGGAAAGGACTGTTGGGTTGTCTTTGTTATCTCAAACACAGTGAGCACACTAGGTAGGAGGCAGAATCAAGTAGCAAGGATTCAGGGATATTTTTTTTTTCCCAACACAATTAACTTTGATTCTGCATAAATTCCATGTGCCTCAGGGGCCTGCTGTCTTGGACAGAGGTTAGCCAGTAACTGCTAACCTTGTCTGCATTACTATTGATTCTGCATCGTTAAAAAGACAACTTTCTAAATAAAAATTGTGTCACAGTCCATTGCAAAGTGTTTACCAAAGCAAGAGTAAAAAATGCCTAAAATGTTCCCTTGTGTCTCCTCCTTAAACAGTGGGATTAATTTTAAGTAAATGCAGATGCCTTCCATGTGCCTTATGATAAATATTGTAATTGGATGTGGTGTTCTTTGATAAGCAGTAGGAGTTTTTAGATGTTTCTTCATACTTATTGGTTAAATATCAAATCTTAAATCATTAAGGAAAGACGAGAGAGAAGAATGATGGATGTCCTTTAGACCTGGTCACCATTCCTTCAGTTTAGCCTTCTGGAGAGGATGCTGGAGAAGGTTTCTCTTCCCTAAGAGCAACCAAGCTTTCACTTCTGTCACTCACTGAACGGTAAAGCTGGTCAGCCAGCAGGGGCTTTCTGCAGTGTCTCAGCCAGGGTGACCTGGGTAAAGGTGGAAGCTGACGCGCACTGGGAAGCCCAGTCCCAGAGCTGATGAAAAGAAGAGGGGCTTTCCCTCTGATACGATGGCAAGGAGTTTAAACCATGATACCAAGAGCTGCTGAGTTGAAGGCAAGGCAATAATTTGTCTTCCAGGCATTTTGTTTATTTTTTGTTTTCTGCAGTTTTGAATTTCTTTAGCTGCAATTATCTTTTCTTAGTAATTCTTCTGATTAAAAAGAAAAAAAAGTCTTAAAAACTGCAAATCTTCAGTTAAAGACTGCAAATACTTGGTGTCTTTACAGATGCTGGAAAGAAAGAGAGAGACAGTTGTATCCTAGGGCTCCAGCTGACTTGAAATTATGTCAGGCTTTTCTTCAGTCTCTCTCTGGTTTGCACGATTAACTTGAAATTCAAACCTTCCTGACTGAAAAGTGTAGCGGGGGCAGGCAGGGAGATGGTAGCAATCTATTGTGTCTCTATTCCAGCCACTTTAGAGTTACTCTTTACATCACATGTGCTGTAGTATGTTGTGTCATTTCATCCAGTCTACTGCTGGGAATCCCAAATGAAAATTGCCTTCCTATGATCGTCTTAATTTCATCATAATTTCATTTTTGTCTCTTCTTTACAAGCACCTTTAGTATACTCTATCCAGTCTACAGGTTGCTTTAATACCATTTCAAATAATTTTAAAATACTGTTTTGCTTAAAGAGCTGGATGTGCTTGTTTACATTTAAATAGTTAAAGTTTTATCCTGGTCTCCAGATGTTTATTGGTGACACTGAAAATACATAGAACTACTGAAGCAATGTATCAAGGTAGAACTTGGACAGCTGTAACCATTTTTCCTGTGGCATTCCCCACAGGTCAGAGAGTGGTGAATTAAATCCTCTGGTCCAACATCCACCAGCACATAGTCACCTGTCCTGCTTTTCGTTTACATGGATGAGTCTACTGTGACAAGTCCTCTTTACCCATTACTGGATAGAGGAGCAGGAGGAATGAGGTTTTCATCTGAGTGAGTCCCAAGATCATTGACAGCAAACTTTGCCTCATGAACAAACTAGTTCCAACACTTAAAATAAATATCGTGAATGCTCACATATTTTCTGTAATGGCAAATGGTAAAGTTAAGAGTCTTTTCATAAGTTGCTTCAAAGTAATTTATTTGCACATCACAGTTTCTGCTATGCATTTTTCTCAGCTGGGTAGTAAGAGCGATGTATATGGAGCGGCTTAGGCAACAACGTTAGGGGAGAAATGGGATGGAGAAAGCTCAAGAGAATCAGTACATCATCTTTCTACGAGAAAATGATGTTGCAGTAGTAGTGATATTGTTTTTACTGAAAGCTATTCTAAATAAATGGAATATTCCACTAGAGGAAATGGAAAGCAAATTTGTTTTGACTTTACTACATACTAATAAATACTGTATTTTCAGTGGTGTGAAAGGAAACCTTTGCTATAGCCAAAGGAACAATGCATTTCTATTGTAAGAAATTGCCTTAAAAAGCAAAAAACCCCCCCATGCAATACCTTTCTTTTTCTTAAAACAAACAAAATTTCTTCAATGAGGAAATGGAGGGAAAAAAGTCATTATTTTCACTCGACAACTAATCATTATGCCCTTGCCTTGGTAAACATATATTTTTCTCAGTTTAGCTACATTACATAATAAAACATTCTGGTTTCAGCAAATGTGTTTTCTGCTGAGTGTTGTGAAATTTAATAGAGAAGTAATGTCTTATTGATGCTTAGTTTTTGTGACCTCTTCCGTCTTGTATTAGTGACATATTGGTCCTCTGTCTCCAGTACTATGGGATTCTAATGGATAGTATAGAATGGGTCAGATAATGAAAGTCCCTGGTACATTAACTTTCAATTTCATGAATGTCTGAATACTGCCTGCAAGATGAATAACAGGCATTTCCTTCCTTTTGCATTTTAACATTTATGACCTGGTTATGATATTTTTTTGGACTGTGTTACCTCACAACAGGTCCTAGGTTATCATATTAAACTGTGTACTTCTGCTTTTTGGCAAAGATCAAATGTAATTTGCAGAGAGAGGCAGATAATGTCCAAATTCTGCTAAATGAGTTAGCCTAATGCCCATGTTTTTATAAGCAAAGGCAATTTTTTTTTTCCAAAATTTATGTTCCTTGTTTAATAAGGTCTCACTCAGATGGTTTAGAAAAGCAGTTAGACTTTGATAGTGGTTGGTCTGTAACTGAAAAAAAAAAAAAGGGCAATTACTGTTATAAGCAGGATTTGAGCCTTGTAAGGCTGTAATAGTCAGCATGATGTATGGAATACAACCAAGGATAGGGATTGACCAGTATTTGTAGGATATATGCAACTCTACACAGGATACAATATTGCACATATAATGTGCATATTATATTGTATATATGATCTAGTGGGAAGCTGGAAGTAGGTCGATTTCATATTGCCAGTGTTAAAATAAATAAATAAATAACTGTTCATGGTAGGACTGAGGGCACAGCACATGGGAACTCAGTCTTCCACCTCTTCATAATTTATTAATGTAGCAGTTAGCCTTTATGCAAAGTGCATAAGAACTGACCTGAAACTTTCTAGGTTGGATTTTTAGATAATGTTTTAGAAGGCGTTACCTTGTATGTCAGAGCAGCACCTGCACTGCTTTCAAGAAGCTCCTACAATGTCAAGTTCTCTAGAAACGGGCACCAGATGTTAAATAACATCAACGCAGCATATTCAGAATCTTTCTGTCAGAAGCACTGTACAATACTTGCAGGGGATGAGAACAAGATAAAGCTCACACTCCATAGGAGAGTTCAGCTGCATTTACTCTACTTCCATTCAGCCACATCTGGAAACTGGAAGCAAAGTTATTAGTGTCAGTACTTGTTTCATCCATCGAGACTGATGGATATAGATGAATAGGGTGGTTAACAAGATCGGAATATAGTCCATGCACAATGTCTAAATAGGAATTAGGCTAGATTTCCTCATTAAAGAAAAATCTCTGGGTTCTGTTCCAGATAAAATGAAGTGAGATTGGGACTAGCAAGAAAAAGATGTTTCTCCCATGTCAAGAAGGAAGAAAATCCACAAACGTTAGATTTAGGTGAGATTTTCTAGAGGGAGGTAATGAAACACGATTCTGAAAGCAAGGTAGGTTACATCAGAATGCTTTATTGTTTTGTGGCTGTAACAGCTGAGTCAGTTCACAGTGCATCTCGGAGACATATAGTATGTCAACGATTTTTCAGTTCCCAGCATCAACTATATTTATGATCACAAGAATTCAAAACATTCTGGAGCTAGATTGAATCTGCTGCCTAGGAACCCATTCTTTCTCTGAAACGGTTTTATGTTGGAACAATTCAGAAGTGAGCAGCAGTGTGAAAGTAGAAGAGATTTTGTGGAACCAATCATAAAACTCCTGTGGTTCTGTATATAACAACCAGTTATATACACAATATAGTTAGTTTATAACTAACTAATGGTTTGATAGACATTCTTATTTTACACCCAAAATTGTAAGGAAAAAGAAAAAAAAAAGTATTAAGTTGTTGTTTTTTTTTTTTAAACAGCCCATATTGATACTTTTACTTTTTCCAAAGGTGTAATTTAAAGGCCAACTAGAATTTAATAATGCAGTATAAATACCAAATAAATGATGTATTTTAGCAAAAAAAGGAAAAAGAAAGTTCTCTTAGGTAGGCTTTAGGTAGGAATACCAAATTTTAACGGCGAAGCAAGAATTGCAAAGTAACTTCTGTGTTATGCCTTTTCATTTGAAAAGTTTCAAAGGTGCCTGTTTAAAATAAATATTTTGGGAGGAGGGATTCCTCAGTATGGTTCCAGCTCCCTGTCTTTAGCAGTCCCATCTGTTGCAAGAGCACAGAACATGGGACTTTGGGAACAGCTGCTGATTATGCAGATGATGCCTCTTTTACAGGGGTTCTGTCATGAAGTAAAACATGAGCGTGTGTGGACATGGGGCATCTTTTACCTGGGTTTAGAGGATGCTTCAGCTTTGGTAAAAAACAGTAGCAAAGACTGTGTCCGAAGCACTGTGTAGTGTTTAAAAGATACTCTACCTGACAGGCCACAAAAGCCTGCTCGTATATTTGGTATGTGTAACAGGCTGCCTCATACAGTAACCTGTTATAAATAGGTACCTAACTGCTTTTCTGGTTAATTCTGTTCAGCAACCAAAGGGAAAGCTGGTGTTTGGAGGGTTGGTGCATGTGTACAAAACAATACATGTCTCAAGTTCCATCCAGGTCTAGTTGCTTTGGAAAGACCACAGCTGGGCTTGTGGGGTTCCTGTGATCCCTTTCAGGACAAACCTGACTGTCACTGTAGTTGACGACACTGCCAAAAGCAGGTGTAATGGTACTTGGCCAGAGGTAAATGCTACACAGTACAGATGCCATTTACTTCCCTAGTTAAAAAGGATGGCCTGCCATATTCAGTGTGAAGTACAGCAAATCTGTGATACAAGGGAGAGACAGCAGATCAGGCTGCCAGCTGGAATGAACTTGATTTACGTGCATTATAAAAATAACTGGATTGCACTAGTCGGTCTTTGTCTATTCTTAAAATTTAATTTATTGTAATGCACAAACAAAAAAGTATTTAAAGTCATTGTTTCAAACTGCAGGCATAAAACATTATGCAACATCTTTTTCCCAGCTATAAGAAAGAATCAATAGAATCAAAAAGAGATAATCTGAAGTTTAATTTTGTTACTTTTAATGCAGATACAATAGAGCCAAAGAAGAGATACACTTTGGGGCAGAGATGAATATCCAGATCTTTAAAATGAACAAAATAAATCTGGTAAAATTAATATAATAGGCAGCCTGAAAATCTGTTTCCCACCAAGGCATGGCACTGTGTATGCATTACATGACACATTCGTGATTCAGATTCAGACAAATATTATAAGGTCCCATTTTCAGTTTAAATAGGCAGTTTAATTTTTGTTGTGCTACACACCGATCTGAGTGACTCTTATGACTGGGAAGTGACTTTTACTGTTCATCATCTTTATCATAGCTGTGATCATCATAGGTTTTTTTTAATGATGGAGGGAATGACTTCTCTCTTTGTGGGGTGAACACTGTTTAATAGTCTTGTGAGAATCAGAGAGGAAGCACAATGCTGTACCAGCACATTTACACAGATCCTAAACTGAAGACCTCTGTGCTTGAGGGGGGGAGTTTGTAAATAACTTTTTGTAAATAAATATGTTCTACTAAGAAAATGCCCCAGCTTAGGGCTGCATTAGGGTCTCTTTAAGCAAGAAGTGGCTCTGGAAAGCCCCTGACTCTGGGCCTATGAAGCAAAGCATCTACAATAGTAAAATTTCAGTTATCAGCAATTCAACTTCCTATTAGATCTTACCAAAAGTACATCCTGTTGATGTGGTCCTGCTGCAACCTTGCTAAGAAATGCTTCTCTGAAAAAGTATGGGGGGCTGTTCTGCAGAAATATGTGTGCCTGACCTAGGGCAGAGGCTGGAACAGTGCAGTGAAAACAACACAACTGGTATCTCTTAGGAAGGATTAAGAAATTTGTTAAAACAGGAGAATTCACATTAGAAAAAGAAGCTTGGTAACACTTCTAGAGAAAAAATGTAGCTAAGTATTTTCAAGGTGAAGCTCCAGGAGACCAGTGTGCCCGGGGAGAGCAACCTCAGGGGATGTGCTTTAGCAGGGAAGAACTGATTTCAGTTTCCAGTGATTACAGCTACAACCTGATGGATTATTGGTAATAAATTCATCAAGTTCCATTTGAAAACTAATTAGAATGGTTGCCTCCCTTACTTATGCAGACTAGTAATTTCATTTTCATTATCAAATTAAATTTATTTATATACTCAGTTTTTCTCATGCCAGCATGACCAGTTAGCTTTGATGTCTTTTGCTCTTCCCTAATTTTTGTGTGTCTCTCTCGTTCTTTATATTATTGTCTTTCCAGTTTAGTTTCTCATCTTGCAAAATTTTCTTTGACATAAACATATGTTCACATACTCTGACTCAACAAAAAAAACCCACCAAACATTATAATTCACTACTGTACTCTTATCCCTTAAAATTAAGCCCTTTTTCCCATTTAACCCCTCTTAACCTTTCTGAAAATATACTGCCCAGTGCTAGGAACTGAGGCTGAAAACCTCTCCTCTCATAAAGCAATATAAAATGCTAATCTTTGAACATATTCCTCCTGCCCAATTCCATCAAAGCAGAACACATTAAATGTGGAGATGACATTAAACTTTCATTCACTAGAACTGGGAAAAATGCAACTAGGAAACTCTATGACAGTTATCATATTTCTCTCATTTTGTTGGAAAGTTCCCTTTAACCCATATTAGCATCTTACACTAATTGAGAAGGAGGTGAAAAATTACTCCATGGAACATTCAAAGTCTGATGATGCAGTGACATACAAAAATTTTCTCTTATGAGTCATTAACTGATAATTTAATCTTTTCCAGAGCCTGAAATTCTGTATTTATTTCTAGGCTTTTTTAAAAGACTTAAGTGAAAGATGTGATGGTCATATCCTAGAGATACGGTGCCAGAGAATTAACAGTGAATGTATAATCGATATTTCCAGCATCTATTGATTTATGTCAGTAATTACTTCTGAACCCATAATGCTGACTGTTGCCAAAACAGCCTTCTCTCTATAGTGTAAAATACTAGTTGTGCCAAGGGATCCCTTACTTATCTCAATAAATTAAATATAATAGTGATAACTCTAAACAAGTGTTTATATTATATGGCACCTTTGACACTGACCTGAGAGTAATTAATTCAGAAGTTTTCTTGGCATGAATAGTAAAGAATATAGTTATTCCAGTCGGAGTCAGACAGCAAAACCCATGGGCTGAGTCAGCCTGGGCAATGCTGATGTAGCATATATAGTTAAAAGATAACAAGTCAGCTCTCCTGAAAACTTGCACAGATAAGCTAAGAAGCAGCAGTCTGAGTTGTATTGCTGGGAAACTTGTTACACAATAAATTACATCTTATGGAAATTGAAAAGCAAGTACTGAGTTTCTCTAGGTTAGTAGTTCATAACTGTGAGAAAAAGAGGCCTGCAAATTTACCAGTTTATTGTGGCTCTGTCTCTGTAAAGAGCACTTCTAAAAACAGGAGGCTTTATTTGCCCACTATATTATGCTTTTTCAAGGTGTGAGGTGTTGAAAATGTCATCAAAATTCATAGGACTGGCATCATGGATTTTTAGTAGCTTCTGTGTATACTCAGTGCCTTTCAAAAACACCCACAGAAACTGTGGCTGTGTTTCCTGTAATTGAGGAGCAGTATTGAAGAACCGTAGTTGGTACAATTAGCATTCAGTTTAGTCCATCTTAGAATATTTACAGAGTGGCCACAGCTTTATACCTGTCTTGGTTGTAATCATGTTAATTATCACAGCAGTAATTCATCTCTTGAACCACTTGATTATTTGAGCGTTCACCTGTTGCTTAAATGTGTTCTTTTGTTTGTGATACATAGCCTCCTTTCCTGGCTCCTTATTTTTTCTGATAAAATCACCATGATTTTAAAGGAACAAAAACCATAAAACCTCATCTTTTTAAACTGAAAAGAACACTAAAAACATGGCCTCTGATTAGGCATGATGGCAAAGGCCATATGTTAGTGCTCTCAGTGCTACAAGACACTAGAGCTTAAAATGCTTAATGGAAGTTGTTAAACTTTATTTTTCTAGCATTATTTAATACTGAAAAAAGATTTTGATGCTTTAAGATTCATTGTTCAAATTAGCAGTGTAGTCTGCACATTTGAAACTAAGCGTAAGAAAGGTCTTTTGCCACAAAAGTTACCAAAGATATAGAAAACATTTTTATAGCAGAACTCCGCTGGTTAGAAATGCTTGTCCCTTATGTGCTTCCCCCATTTTTCTGAGTTAATGAAATACGAAGCAATATCCTTTGATAGGCCACATCTACTGAAGTTAACGAGGAGCAAATGCATATGGATGTAGTGAGCTGTCATTCAGCATTTAATTTCTGATTGGTAATGCTATAGTCAGCCCTTCTGCAGTTGATGACTGAATTAAAAACCTTCATATTAACTTAAATTATTAATACTTCAAAAAGGTAACTGGGAAAAAAAAATGCTGACAAAAGGTGGTTTTTTGAGTTATCTTATAAAAGCACTGAATCTTTCCTTTTTGTCAGAAAATACATGTCAGTATTTTAATTACCACAAACTGTGTCTTCCACTGAGAGAAGCAGAGCCATGTCTCTATGGCGCTAGCAAATAAGTAGGAGAGATAACACTGCAGCCTAACTTTAAGATTCCTTTCAATTCTATTTTTTATAGATATAACCTATTCATTGCAGGAAAAAAGCCCAAGAAAACTACCAAAAAAACCCCCAGCACAACAACAACCATCCCCAAACCAAAACACGTTTAATAGCTCCAGAAAGGTTCAAGCTGTAGAAAAACAGCCCTCTTTATATGATGCTTCCCTTTGTGACAGACACAGCTTTTAACAGCCTTTACCTCACTGTCAGAAGCATTTCCTTGAAGGCTGCAGCTAGATGAGTGTTCCAGCTACAGCTGAGATCAGCAGCTTCTGCAGCCATGGCTATTATGTAAGACTCTTTTTCAAAGAGAAAAGTATCTTTTTTGATTTAGAAGTTAATACCTTGAGCTCTCAGCATGACACATAAAGTCCCAGTTACCTAATGAAAAGATTGAGATAGCAGCTCTTAAGAAGAGTTTGAATTCCCATCTGGTCCAGAAAAAGAAGTAAGCAAGAAATTTCATACTCACCTGTCTGCCTGTACACCAAGGTTTCCACTGGCTGGAGACAGGGGGTTGCTAGGGGTATGTTTATATTTTGACAGGATATGGCATCCTTTACAGGCAGATCCTTCCCTGCCTGGTGACAATCTAATATGCCTGTGTTTCTGAAGACCGTGGGCTACACAACAGCAATGCTTTTCTTGATCTTGAGGAAAAGCTCCAATGACAGCTGTTTGTATTTTTTTCTGCTGCAATTTCCAGAAGTTAGCATTAGCAACTACTTCGAAGTGTTCTTCCAGTGTAATTAATTTCTGAGAGTTGAATATATCTGAAATATATCTCTGCCTTCAAGGTTTGTCACCTTTGTTTTATTGCCTTGCATATGGCAAGTTCCGGGGCAATCTCTTTAATAAGTATAGAAGAGTTTTTTGTGCTTGTGAAAGCTGGGGTAAGAGAACCAAAGCCAGAAAATACAAAATAGGAAGGTTTTGTTGACAGGTCATACCAGGCTAAGGAATGATTAAAAAGTTGATATTAAGAAACAGTGCTAATAAGTATAATTGTTTGAGGAGTGCAGAGTGCTAGTGGAACAGCTCATAAAAATAAATTGTTGTTCCTGAGAGTGAAGAATGGGCCAAATCTTACCTTTGCCAGCAACATAAAGATGTCTGGCTGCGGCCTTATACTCCATCAGGGGAGTCCCAGCAAGTGAGCGCAATGCAGCATGCACATACTGTTTTTCTGAAGTGAAACTGCAAAGCTGTAATTAGCATTGCTGTTGAGTTCATCAAAGGTGTTATCTAACTTGACAGTTTGACCTCTTCGGAATATGCATGAGAAGTTTGCTTGACTTGACTTCTTGTGCTTTATTTGTTGCTATTGCTGCTGCCTTTTGGCTTTTGTGAGGGAAATTACCCTTTTCTGCATTCTCAGCTCTACCTGTAAAGCAGACTGCCATGAGCAAATTTCTGCCTTGAAAACTTAATATGTAAGATTTGCTTGCCAGCAGTTTGCTAGCTGCTATTAAGCACAAAAAATGGCATCTTAGGGTATGATCAAGTTTTTACCTTAGCTTTATAAATATTCATTATCTTACATTTTCACTAATTGCTCTAGAGCAAGAGAAAATGTTAATTTTTAATCAATAATAGAGCATCCTTGAGAACATTTTACAAATTAGGACTTCGTTACAGTCCCAGCATATGTTGGTTGTTACATGCTAATTAGTTTGGATTTTTTTAATCAGGAGTAACACTGGAAATACAAGCTATGAAACTGTCATTGTGCAGAAATTTTCCAGGCAAAGGTCAAGTAAGAGCTCACATACAGAAGTGGGGTGTAGTTACTTGCTATTTGAATTTACTCTGTGAAATTAGTTGGTCAGGAAATTAACTCCTTTTCCTAATATAGGTTAACGAACTGTATGTGTAATGCACAGGAATTTCTTCTGATTTCTGATTTCACCATTTTAAGGCACCGTGATTATAAATTGATGGGTTTTTTGAAAGCTAAGCATTTTAAAGCACATAGCTTTATTCATGCAGACTATCAATTACTTTGATATCCTTTGAATTATCATTCAAGTTGAGGGTCTTTGAACTGAAGGGATTTCATTAATTGAAGGCAAAAGATAAGGAGTCCATAATTCCTTTGGATGTAACTGCCATGAATCTTGAAATGTGGCAGGAAGAGTCATTAGCAGAGTGCCATTCACATTGGCTCATCAGAAAGGGAGTTTGATGTGATTGCCTCAAGCAGAGTACAGAAGGTCAGCACGGGCCAATACCCTCAGCTAACAGAAATGTAGAAAGTTCACAGAGCTGCATGACAGCTAGCTCCAGTAATCCTGACTCCTCTGTCTACATGAGTTGTTTCTCTGGGAGAAACCTATCGTCAACTGCTCAAGGCTCTTGCCATTTAAGTTCTTAAAGGGGTTTTATTTTTTATTAGCTGACATTTCTATAATATTCTACATGACTTAACATTATTTTTAGGGGTAGTAGTAAGGTTTAGTTAGAGATTACGGATCAAGACAATGACCTGCTCCCTCTATTCTGCGTGTTTCACTTCCAATTTTTCTCAGTATTTAATGTTCTCCTGCTATAGCTCTTGTGTAATTTCACATACTATTAAATGCAAACAGAAAGTCTTGAATCTTTGCAGACTGAGAAGATATGTGACCGGTCAGGAAGGGCCATTTCTCCACTTCATTTAGCAGAGAGAACTTGGGCACAAAAAGGATTTTGAGAGGAGATATCACCAATCACCAGTTCTCAATTCTTTTGTGCTTTAGTTTATTCTGAAGTTATTCTGGTACAGGACTAGTCAGGAAGGCACACTCGAATGACTGTAGGAATTTACCTTTCTTCCCCCTGCACCACTAACATGGATGGGCACAATTCTGAGAGCAAATGAGGAAGTGTGGGCTGGCAGAGCCACCCAAGGCAATGAAACATCAAGGGGGGGCCCGAGGGTCTTTACCCAGTTTAAGAAATTTGAAATTATGTTAGTGGGAAGGAGAATATTCCTCTAAACTCTTGCTTTTCATCTTATCCAGCATCAAAAATAGGAGATCTGGAGCTGTTTCAACTCCTTCACTGGATTTGAGTTACAAAAGTTTTAAATCTTAACCAGTTCTGTAATGGACAAGAAATACTTTACTCTTTATATGGCAGTTGAAATTATATATAGGATTTCATGCTTGCTGGTTGAAGTCTTTAGAAGGACTATCTGCCTCACTATTCCCTGCTTATTAATCTTTTCACTACCCCATTTTCCCACATTACTGTTAAAGTGGGTATTCCCCAAAATGAGAAGTTGAGACACCAAATTGATCCAAGTGGTCTGGTTTTCTGTCTGAGAAATTGCATGTGACTTCATGCCTACAGAGAAGTAAAGGGAAGAGATGAAGGTTTTCTAAACCTCAGTTATTTCTGTTACTTCTGTAGAACAGCTACCGTTTCCTCAAATGCCTGTTGATGGTCTCAGCCTCTTTAAAACTGAGAATTGACTGAACACATTGACTTGATTCATAAACCTTTCAAATTACTAAACTGATAAATATAGAGGAAAGGATGGAAAAGGCTGGAGGTGACTGATAGCAAAAATTACTCTTGTGAAGATTACAATGCAGACAAGGTTCTTTGGTTTTGTTTGGCTTGGAGGGTTGAGTTTCTTTGGGTTTTGTGGGTTTTTTTCCCTTTGGTTGGGTTTTTTTTCCTTTGGTTGGGTTTTTTTTGCTTATGGAGGGCAACACTTTCTGTGGTGGTTTTAACTGTGGTTGTTACTTTTAATACTGCTGCCTTTTAAGAACTGTGTGAGATGCACTTGGTTGTGGTCGCATGAAAGTTCACTCTTAGCCTCTGGGGCTGTGAAAAGGTTCAGTTGATAGTTAAAATAAAAGGTAGGTCACTTGCTAGTCATGTCTTAAATCTGGTGATACTTTTGGGGAACTACTTTCCATGCCATTACAAGCAAAGGTGCTTTTTTCCCTTTCAATTGGCATTTCAGGCTGTAGCTGTATTTTCTCTCATAGTCAAATCTTGAGTTTTTATGTCGCCTGTCACAGTTACAAAATGTTAATGATTTCATTCAAGCAATCAGTCAAATTAAAATCTCACACCGTTTCTATTGTTTATCCATCTTGTCCTACTATCTCTCAATAGTACTTTTGATCACTAATGCTCAGTGACTCTTACACCTTGACCAAAGTTTAAGTCCCTGGGTTATTTAGGTGTTTTCTTCTTTTTTATTTAATTAAGCATACTAGGTCTGTGGCCTATCACAGTATCTGCTTTATTCATTCAGATTTGTAAGTTTTGGTGCTTTGTATCCCCTCAGATTTAAGCCTACCATGCAAGTCTCAGACCTAGTAGTCACCTATGAATCAACAGGAATCAGAAATGTTAGGGACTGGAAAAATAAGGAAGTCACAAATATTTCGTTTTTAAAATAACACCATCACAGCTCTTCCGTGTATCTCCTGCTCTTTTCTCCCCTGGCGTTATTTAGAGTCAGCTATGTGTATATGCAGTTTTCCAGGTAGTAAATGCCATGGTTTAAAAAAGTCGTAATTGGTGACACTACTGCCAAACAGTGGAGCTCCAGTATTTCTCAGCCTTTTGAATCCAAACTCAAACACATGCAGTATTTGCAGTATTTGGAAATCCCACTGTGCTGTGCAAGTTATTTGCCTCTTATGAGATGGTTCTTCTGGCAAAATGCATTCCTCAAAAAAAAAAAAAA
>VZTE01006407.1:2004808-2060589 GCA_013397775.1 Eulacestoma nigropectus | reverse complement strand
GCAGTCATATTTCTTCATTGCAGTCCAGTAGGGAAGATGCAATAACTTCATTTCGTGGGACCTAGGAATGACAGTATTATCATGAGAGAAGAAATCAGAATGAATGAGGACTTGGAGGGTGTATATACATAACTGTGTCTTTGTGTGTATATATAATGTATAAGGAGTAGATAAATCTGAAAAGGACAATGAGTGATTTAATTTGATCTGATTTTCTAGTTATCCCAGAAATCCATTGAACAACCTTTTTTTCAGATGTTGATTAAATCTAAACACAAAGCCAAAGCAAATTGCATATCCATTTATTCCACACAAGGGAAGAAAATTGCATAAATAAACTTAGAATCAGCTTATATTTTTTTTAATGTTCATTTTATTGCACATGCCCCTTGACAGTTACTTAATTTTAAGTGGTTTGGGTTTTGAGTCATAGATTTTGAGCACATATCTCTTCAAAGAGATTATCACTGTTGCTGCATTCTAAAATAAACTGTGATATAAGTAAAGCAAAGTAAAAATCCTTCAGTAACAAAATTTAAATGTACTTGATGTAGTAGTTCAGAAATCTCAGATAATTTAAAACACCATTCCTTTAATTTCTAGTTGTTTTCTTTACTTTTTCTTATTAAAAATGTAATAAAGTAGACTTTAAACTATAAATATAAATATATACAGTGTATTTAATAAAAAGATAATAAAATATTGCTTACACTATATACATATTTTCACTTCCTGTTAGCTGATTCAAAAAACTGCAAGTCAAATTTAAGTATTACAATATTGAGACCAACTTACTTAATAAGATGAGACTTGTTTTGATTCCTATCTGTGTAACTTGGTCTAAAATGGGGTTAGGTGGAAAGAGATATGGTGCTAGTTTAAGTTCATTTTAAAAGACATCCAACTGAGATGATGCTATGGATGAAAATTTTTCAATTAAGCAACTATAATAGGGTACCTAAGTAATGTTTGCTTGTTGGTTTTTTGTGGGGTTTTTTTTGTTTTTTGTTTTTTTCATTTAGCCTTTGAAGAACAAAAATCAGTCAGGACTTTCTTCAGAATACTTATTACAGAACAAAAAAGGGATAGATACACAGATATAGAGAGAAATTCTAGGCGCTTAAATGGTTTTCTAGGATAAAGTCCTCATCATGGTAATATATTAACTTGTCCTAGGGTTACCCTCCACCTTTGCTTTGTACTTCCTCAAGTACCCTCATCAGGACTTAGAGAATTCTTAGCATTCCTAGGACTAGCCTTACTGGTAAAGAAAAAAGTAGGATGGAAGCACTCAAAATAGTAAGAAATGTCACTGCCTGGCATTAATTTTAAAGTGAAGATCCCAGCAACATTGATTATTTTCAGATATTTCAACATTTTCAAAGCCACAAAATGACCTCTCTCAGGTTTTCAAAGGCTATTTTAAAATTATGTGAACTCTTTGTAAGAAGAGTCCTTGAGGATTCCCTGCCATTTTTGATCCAAATGTGTAGCTTTCATACATTGATTGAATTGAAATTTTCATGAGAAGAAGTCTTGTAGCATCTTTCTCTTTTATACCTCTGGGTAAAGCTCTGCTCCCTACATCTCAATTAAATCAGCATTGACCTTGCAGCTCCCAGTAGAAAACACAAAAGTTCGTCTTGTCACATTTTTCCCCTTCTGTTTTCAAGAAGTTGTTGTGCTTTTCAGAACTGTAGGATCAAACCTTCAAAAATATATCCAAAGCACACCATGGACAAATTACAAATATAATCTCTATGTTAAAGGTAACTAGTTGCACAACTCAGCGTGCTTCTTCTGGAAACAGTTAAAATCATACAGAAGTTCATCAAAATGAATGCTAGAGTCCACATTTGCACTATTTGCTAACCTCAAGCCTCCCTAAATTTCTGTCTAGGAAGGTGCTGTGCCAGGCTGGACTTGGTAGTGGGGATTATTGAGATAGAGCAGAAGCATTATACATAGAGTGGGTGTACCATAATTGGGTTTAATGCCAGTCAACAACTGGGTCTTGTAATAACTACTTGGTGTAGAGGACAAGCTGCACAGGAGATATGTGAAGACCTGGACACAGAGGAAAATAAACACTGCAAAGCTGTTTGGGTTTTTTTTTTCCCCTCCCTCTCTGCAGAGGGGCTTGTGCACAAATGGATTTCATACAGAACACAGAGCATAGGCCTATAGTGAAGGTGATGCTTCCTGAATCCTGAAGATGGAGGGATATTTTTATAGAACATTCCTGAATAGGGAATAAATAATACAAAGACAGGTATAATTGATTTGAAAGCACTATATTTTCTATGTAATTCTCCAAATTTTATTGAGCATTTACTCAAAAAGAAATTGCAGCATATTTTGCATTTTGGTTATTCTGACTTACAAAAATAGACTTCTAAAGTAGTTTTAATAGCCCTTTATATTTTGTCATATATCTAGAATATAGTACAGGTGTTTTATTTTTCACCTCTTCCATTTTTTTGTACTGGAATTTTAAAAATCCTTTTTTATGTACTGGAACTTCTGCTGTACTATATTCCTAGAGTACAATGGACCAAAACCCTCAAGCCCATTCAGTTAAGTTTGCTAACATTTATGCTTTTAACATGCATGATTTTCAGAGGCTTCTGTTCTATTACCTTGAAGGGCTTTTTCGTTCTAAGAAGCAGTTTTGTAAGTTTAGGTATTTCAGAGGCTTGTTAAAGCCCTGGTCAGGGGGGACTGTTTGTTGG
This sequence comes from Eulacestoma nigropectus, assembly GCA_013397775.1. Classification (NCBI taxonomy): domain Eukaryota; kingdom Metazoa; phylum Chordata; class Aves; order Passeriformes; genus Eulacestoma; species Eulacestoma nigropectus. The sequence goes on along the minus strand of VZTE01006407.1, from coordinate 2,057,857 downwards.
GTTTGGATTTTTTTTTCTGTTTTGCTCTTGTATTTGGATGAGTATTAAAATCATGCATATTATGGATCGAGTTCTTCAGTAAAACCTGTTTCTTCAGGCATTCTCCCTGAGACTACGGAAGGCATATCCAATTTCATTATTCCCTTCCTATTTACAAGCCAAATAAGATGCTCTGACTGGCTATTCTTCATCTTTCTTGAGGGCATTTGGTGTATATGAGTGCAGATGTTTTTGCTCAGTTTTGTCTTTGATAATACGTGTATTACAGTAAAGTTTACAGGATCAAAGGCAGAGAGACCTAATAAATTCTTTATGTCCTCTAAGCAGTTTTTTTGTCTCCAATCAGACTGGAATATGTATGTTCATTGTAATTTCTTCTGCAGATATTGAAGGGGGTATGAAGAGTTGATACTTGGTTTTCATTTTGCTAAAGCTGTGGCCTGGTAAAGGCAGGACATAAAGAAAGCAGAAATAAGGTCTGAAAATCTGGGACTCAGAAGTTGTCCAGTCATAGCCTGATCTGCTGTGCTTAACAGAAATAGGTCATGTATTCAGCAGAAGAAATATTAAAGCAGCAGGCATTTTTGCCAGTTTGGATGGGTTTGTTCAGTTGTCATTAGCTGGTATAAAAAGATGTTGGATACAAGATATATGTATATATTACAAGGAGTATAAAGCAATTATTGACTAGGTAGCACGCAGAAGCTAGGTGGGATTTAATGAGCTCTTAGGCTAAGCACCAGTCCGTAGGCATTAGCATTAGCTCTGAGGCTGAGCACGCGGCACGTCCGGCCAGCACGGGCCTGGCGGGAAGGGTCAGCCTCTGCAGCCCCCGGCACCGGCTCCGCTGCGCTGCGGAGCTGCCGTCTGCCACCAGCTCTGTCATCACTGCTGTCACTGCCAGCTCAGATCTGTGACCTGATGATTCCCAGCTCACTTGACTAGCATCCATGGCTCTTCCCTTTAGGATTTTATACCTCGCTGTGTTGGTGCAACTTTCCCTCTTTGAAGTTAGCTTAGTTTTCTTTCCCTCTTGAATTCTTGCACTAGTAACAGGCCCCAGCTCAGCAACTGTACCCATTTGTAATTTTTATTTTCTCATCTTTCTGCTCTTTCAGTTAGCTCTTTTTCCTGACTTAGTCATTTTCTCAAAAGCCAGAGGCACAGTAACACAGTTGGCTTGGATCAGAGCTGGGCCTCAAGTCCTGGAAACGCAGCCAGCCAGGGCCCTGGGAGTCAGAGGGGAAGCTTACAAAGCGTCGCTGTTGATTTTTCCTATACCCTATTTTTTTATTTATTGTTAATATTTAATTTTAACAATTTTTTGACAACTAAACAATAGCAATTCTGAACATTTTGGTTTTGGAAGCATAGCATTATATCCTGCTTTCCTCCTAATATCAATATAGGCAGTTGCTCTATATTGACCAATATTTCATCTTTCCACATCAACCTCTATTTCTATAATGATCTATTTCATCTTTCCCTACTTTTTTCAACCATTTACATTGTTTTCTCTTCACAACCAATTTCAGGTGCATAGCATATTCTATAGGCCTATAATAAAAATTTTAACACCAGGAAATGTATGTATTGCATGCATTACAGAGGAAAGTAAGTCATATTTCTATGAGGAAAATGGGAAATCTGTGTTTTCATTCCACAGCATAACTATGTTATCTTGCTATGTTCACAGAAGCAGTCCTTATAAATGTATATTGATGTAAGTGCTGAAAATACTCAGATATTCAGTGAATTGGTTTTTTTAGTATAAATTTACATTTGGCACATATTCCTTTTTCGAATGCAGATTTTTCTATTTCAGTGGATTTTGTATACTTATGCAAATTACTACTCAGGTTACATAAATTTAGTTTGAGGTCATTATATGGATAATTTGTTACTTAGTAAAGTAGTTTGCCAGGTTATAAGACATTAATCCTCCAATAGGTCTTTAATTAGGAGAGATGAACTAAATAATTCATAGCAAGACTTGGCCTGAAAACATTTATACTACTCGATTATACCATTTTACATGCAGTGACAAATTGTTTTGGTGTAGTCTGGAAATAGCAGGACTTAATTAATTGCTTCCAAGGTTTTAGACATCTCTGATAGGTTCTTTAAATGCATTAGATTGGAAATTCATACAAAGGCTAAAAATAGAGTTCAAGTCCTTGGGGTTAAAAAGCTGAGATGAGAAGGGAGCTTGCAGAAAAAGCAGGAAGAAGCTGAAAGAGGAGAGGAACGGCAGCTAACTAGCATGTCCAATTCCCCAAATATGATTTCTGCAAAACTGAGCTGGAAATCATTAAATACGGGAAACGTCGTGGTTTTACATTTGAGTAAAAGGAATGTGCCTTTTCCGTATCTGGTCCATTAGATGGAAGAGGTGGCTGAGAAAGGAACCCTGAATAGTTTAAAGAGCATACAGAAAAGTAAAATAAAAATGTGAGATGTTTTTCTATTCTGAAATCACATTGAAGATGAAATCAACTAAATTAAAATAATTTATTAGACTGGAAGGAGATAATACTTAAAAAAAAAAAAGGCAAACCCAAGAAAAATAAGCTGGATTTTGTAGTAACCCGAGGATCAGTATATGTCATTAAGTGGTGTCTTTGGATGATGAATTGGTGAATCATGCTGCTATTGCACCTACAGCTAGTGGGAAGAGCAAATACCAAAGGGTTATAGTCATATGATCATATATAGCTGAGGCAAAAAAACCCTTTAGGTAAGAATATTCACCAATTTATGCCACGAAAGAGGGTATTTTTCTTATGAATACCACATTGAACACTTCAGTTGTGAGCTCTTAAAGATGGAAATTCATGACCCCAAGCCTGGAATTAATCCCTGAAAATGGTCCTTTTGAGTATGGACAAACAACTAATTTTTTTCTTTGCAGTCAAGTTGCTGACCTTTACATGTAGCCTCGCAGCTGGAGCACTCATCCAGTGCTCTCAAGTCTGCCTTTAGTTTCCTCTATGGCTTGAGAAGACTCAAATGCACAGTGCTACCTCTCAAGAGGACATCTGGGTTCAGTAAAAGGAGCTGCACCATTGTGCTGAATGCAGCTGTGGGAGACCAGAAAATGAGCAATCAAAAGGGAAAGTAATGGAAAAGATAAGTAATTTGCAGACTACGTGATGGGAAAGGGCAGTTTGAACACCATACAGACCGAAAAGTGTGTTTTATCTATGACTGCTTTCTGACTTTTTGCTGGAGATAACTGCTGTATACCTACCAGCAGACCTTGAGGTTATACCTGTTTAATTTATTGGTGTGGATATGGCTTGTGGGGACACCTGGAAGCTTGTGAAACATTCTCTCTGAGTTCAGGGCACTATCTTCCACTTAAACTGCGTGTTAGGTGCCTTAGCACTTGTGCAGCTTTAGACCTTTGTCCCTTGAGTTTCAGATTCTCTGTCAGTTTGTAACAGTACTGAACTGAAAACCTCCTCTGCCTAAAGCACTGGCATTAGGAACAGTTCCGCTGAGGGCAGCAACAGGCGTGACAACAGGGGGTGTCTGAATGGAAATAAGAAAGGAAATAGTAGTAGCGACCCAAAAGCCACTATTGCTAGCGTGCGCATACCTATCCTCATTCATAATCGATTTCACTAGTAACTCTTTGTAGGGATTCTAGGAATTCTCAGAATATCTGCTGCTTCTGGGATGGTTTTAAACATCTATAGAAAATTTCAAACGTATTTACTAAAGAAAGGATCTGACATCCTCCTCAGAAGCAAAATATCTCTATGTATTATAAAAAGGTACTGACTGTAGAGATGCAAGAGATAGAAGAAAAGGAACCTGTAAGGTCTCAGCAAAACAATGTAGTTATATCAAAAAGGATCAATAGTTGAAGAGTAGACTTACTGGTTATGTTTGTCCAATTCACATATGTGAGTTAGATTGAGGCTGAGTTTTATGGGTTACATGTGAGTAAAGAAATTGCATTTCACAACTTCAAAGCAATTTCTTTACTTCATAATCATCCAAAATCAGATTAAATTTTCTTGTTCCATTTTTCAGTCAGAAACACATTTTTACAGAACCTACTTTTTAACAAGACAGGGCATTTAGAAGGAACTGCAGCAAACTCTTTCAATTCATTTATCAAAGCAGTGCCCATTATAAAGCAACAATAGATGTTAACAAAAGGAAGTTAATCTGTATTCTATAAATAAAAAGCTAGAGAACATCAAAGCTACTTGCAAAATCTTATGTTTCTTTTAAGTTTCGTTCAGTTTCCCCTCTTTGTATCCATGTGATGAAAGTTTATTTAAGGAGCTCAGCTAAAATATTCAGCATTAGAGAAAAACAAAAAAACAGCCTTCACAAAGGGGAAGTAGAAGTGCAGCTGAGTGAGGTAGATGTCAGAAACAGCTTAGCTGTCAGTAGCTGTGATATGTTGCTGAGGCAAAACCCTGCAGGTAGGCTTTATTTGGCTGCTGCCTTCCTCAACATGAGAAGTCAGTGCCCTGAGCAGCTCCAGCAGCACTGCTGGTAGGAATCACTGGAGCACACTCTGTCCCTCCAGCATCCACAGCCCCAGTGCCTGCCTGAAGCTGAGCCTGGATTTCAAACTAGCTGATGCCACCAGTATTGTTCCTCTCAGTTCACTTGAAAAAAAGTGAGCTGTTGGTCTTGCAGGGCCTGCTCCTGCTTTCTGTATGAAGCTTTGGACCCTGCTACAGGTCTACTTGGCTGTTTTGAGTTTCTTATGAAGAAATTAATTGATAGAAGTGATGGCTGCCTCTGGCAGTAAGAGCGGCACCAGTGTCTGTGGCACTAAAGAACACATGCCAAGATAGCATTAAACAGTGTGTACCTGAAGTCTTAAAACCAAAATCAAGAAGAAAAAATTAAGTAAAGTGGGTCTCTCAAGACAAATTGACAAGTGGAGAAGTCTAGTAGAAAAGCATCCTCTGCCAAGATGAACCATTACATGTAAAGGATGCAGGGCAGAGGCAGCCATACCAGTAGAATTCAGCATGATCTCTCTCACTGTAGCCTGGCTGCTGAGGGACAACTTCAGGCAGTGGCAGACACAGTCCAAGTTTCCTTCCCTACAACAGAGCCCATAAAACCTGAGATAGGTATCCTTCCAGGGCTAGATTGCCTACGTCATTCTCTGAAGAGTTTTTTATTGTAAAGCTTGTCATGTGTTCTCTGCTATTGATGCATCTCAGTTTGCTGCATAGATTTTTTGAGGGCAGAGCAGGTGCTTGGTTTGCCTGGTTGGAGAAACTACCAAGACAACTAATGGGGAAATCCTGCACTGATGCCACTCAGAGGTTAATTGCTGGTTATGTCATAGGTGAATTCACCCTGTGAAGTTGTTTGAATGTAAGTTAAGCTGACTTGTATGATTATGGTTCTTCAGAAAAATTCTTACAACTGGATAATATAGATACCATTCTGTTCTTTTTACTTTGTTTGGAAAAAAAACCCCTAGCACCCAAGACAAAAACCCAAGAGCCATCTTCAAAATATTAGACTGTGTTGTCATGTATTTCTTAGTTATCTTCACTAAGAATGTTACAAAAATCAAGAATATTGACTGTTTCTTGAGCTACTTAAGTATATTTTACATTTCTCTTATTTTCAAACCATTACTTAGATGCATACAACCATGCTAAGTGTACCAGTGCAGTTGTGAGATGGATCTTAAAACAAGGAGATCTTGTATAACTCAAGCAGGGTTTGTATATTTTACTGTTTGTAGAAGCACTTATTCAGTTTTGGGAATTTCAAGAAATATAAAATCTTACAATGAAAGGGGAAAGAAAGGAAAAAAAGAAAACCCAGAATAAAAGGCTGAGCCTTGCAGGAGCAGCCACATACACAGCCTCCTGGGGGTCCTGTGCTGCTTCTGAGGCACAGATGTGTGTTGCGGAATATAAAAGTCAAATTGAACATAATGCATCATATAGATACAGACAGATAGATATAGATACAGATATAGATATAGATGATATCGATATAGATAGATATATATTGAACTTTTAAAGAGCTCTTGTCTTCCATGGAACACTCTTCTATGTCTATGAATCAGGAAAGGCTGAAAAACACTGAATTAGCAAATAGACAGCTGTTGGTATTATCTGAATTGTGGTGTCTTCACTTCATCCTGGTTGTAGTGTGGAGAGAAGTTTGAAAGGATGTCTCTTATGCTTCCTTGCTATAACACTGCATTAACTTTTGGATGGAAATAAATCAAGTGCTAATGCTGCTTTTGTGGAAGTACAGTATCCATGATTACTGGTAGTTAAGGAAATAATTCACTCTCTTCAGAAACTCTTGACTCTGCCTTCATTTACTGCTGGTTGTCAAAGACGAGAGATACTGTGTAAAATACCTGCATAATAAAGTAATCTGTAAAACTACAGTGGTTATATTCAGAAGACACATTCAGAATGCTCTATGTTCAGAACATTAGGTAGCATATTGTAGCTCCATGGCTCTGGGTATGTGCTAAATTTACTCACCAATATTCAGTGTTTTAAAAGCTTAATTAGGCTGGAAAACAGAGCTAATTTTTAAACTGCCTTCTGGTACCCTTGCAGAAATGTTTCAAAAGTGAAATAAAGCTTTTGAAGCCTGCCTGTACTGAGCCCCTCAAGGTGGTGTTTCTTGATAGCTCCTGCCAGACTTCTGCACAGCCAGATCATCTGGTGGATTAAAGTTGGTCTGTAATTAGGCACAGTTACATGCCTGGTCTCTGCGACTTGATGGCAGCCATCCAGTAGTGACTTTAACCTTTACAAAGCTTCCTGAAATTTACTTTTTTAAAATTCAGGTGTGAAAAACAAATACCCTTCTTCTCGTTACCCTACTTAGACTTCTTTCTATGTACTGACAGTTCTTCAGTGCCTTTCAGTGTGTCAAAGTTGTATCTCTCTGAGATGGTGTCATCCATACAGACCTTCATGGGAACTTCCATGAACAAAGATGGTATTGACAAAATGTATAGTAAAGTCTTCATGGGATGTCTTCTGTGCAATCCATGTCCTCTGTCCAGAGGAAAGCCATCTCACTCCCCTTTGCTGGATATGACCTGACCCTAGCTATTATGACACTATAATTCTTCAGCCGTTGATGTTTCTCTCTGCAGTATTTGTTTATAATTTTGCATGGGGATCTTTTCGCCCTCCTTGGTCTGTTATTAGACTGGGAAGTACTGATGGAGGAAGCTTCATGAAAATATTAATTGGAAAAGAAGGAAGAGGGAGATGAAGTTTGCTTCAGTCTACAAACAACCTCCTTTGACTGGCTTGTAAAACTAACTTTTATTAAAAATGCAATTTAAAAAAATACTTTGAAATGTCTGTGAACTAGAGTATATAAAACATTCAGTGGTCTCTGTTTTGAAATACATTATGCAATGGTCTTTAGGCCTGCATTGTTTGGGCTTCCTGCCTCTAAGTGGTGTGTGCTTGGACCTCGTTTTGGTGCAGAGAGTTCTCCCTGTCCCTTGGTATAACCATAACTGTGGGAAAGGTAGGTTGAATTTGTCCCATAACAACAACATAATAATGAGAGAAATTGCTAGTTTTATAACTTCTAATACTTCTTTAATGGTATATTCTATCATAATGGCAACTAATCAATTTCTCTAAACTAACTAGGATTCAAAGTATTTTTTAGGTTGGAAATGACCTTTAAGATCATCAGATCCAGCTATTAAAATAACATGGCCAAATTCACCACTTATCCAAGTCCCTAAATGCCACATCTAGAGGCCTTTTAAATACCTCCATGGATAGGCATCCAACCACTTTCCTGGGGAGCCTGTTCAAATGCCTGACCACCCTTTCAGTGAATGAATTTTTTCTAATACCCAAGCTATACCTCCCCTGTCGCAAACTGAGGCCTTTTCCTCTTGTTCTATTGCTTGTTAATGGGAAAAGAGACTGATCCTCCACCTGGCTACAACCTCCATTCAGGCTCTTGTACAGAGTGAGAAGATCTCCAGTTATCATTTAGGCTACAAGACTACCTACCTATGTGGATCTCTCTTATACTGATGCATTTTTTTTTTTACCTTTGTGGTATTAATTCAGTGCTATTGGAATATAGCAGTTTAGTATATATCAGGTGTTTGTGTGGCCAGACCCAAACAGCAAATGTCCAGTATGGCCTGGGATCCCTTACATCTGAGTAGGGCAGAGACTTTTGCTAAGAAGTCTCCAGGAGCCATGAAATCTGTGGAGGTGTAAAAAATCATAAGCAAGGAGCGGGGTTTACAAAAGACAGTCTTTAGCAGGTGACTTGAAAAACTGGCAGTGATACCTGCTGGAACCAGCTGTCAAAACCTAAAGAATATGTTGGTTTGGTGTAGCAGCTTTTCTCTTTTAATTGTTCCTTTTACGTATTGCAGACTTTTCTGTGTGAATGTGAATAATTGTATTATATACTGCACTGTGCTATTGCAACTATGGGTAAAAGGTGATAAATGTGTGAAAAAGGGAAGAGAAGTGGTGAGATGCATTACATAATAAATCACTTTCAGGTCTTGCAGATAGTAAATACATGTAAGATGAAAACGTTTCCTTAGATTTCACTACTTGTCAATGAAAGTTCTGCCATATTCTCCATAACAAGAGGCAACAAAAGCCATGCTGGATCATTTCCTTGAATACAACTTATGAAAGATCTTTTAAATGGAAACCTTCATTCCACAAATTATCCTTTGTTTATTACATCTTAGTAATAAAAGAAGAACATGTTCACAAGTTGATTAGGTATTTCTTATTATTGAAATGCTGTTTTCAATCAAAAATGACCTTTTCTCACATTTATTGAGAAGCCAGGTTTAAGACACATTAAACTAAAGCTTTTGTGCTGGGGCTGTAAAGCTGCTATCCACGAAGATGCTCTTCAGTTTGTTTGCTCTCTACAACCCTTATTACGGGCAGCTGGCTGCTTGGATAAGCTCTTGGGAGAGGAGGGAGTCTCTCGTATTTTGGCTCTGTGTTCCTGGTCTTTCAGTCTCTGCTGCATGTTATTAAGTCAGCTTTACAAAGCTTTTGCTCTGCTTAAATTCTGTGCATAAAGAAGGATGAATAAGAAGGAGTTTTAGGTAAAAGATTGTCTGCTGAAGATTATGCAGCAGTCTTATTACATGGGGTACTGCATCAATGTTATCTTTAGATGTTGAATAAGATGATTTTGTTTTAATTAAGTTAGTTTAGAGAACGTAAACTTGGTATTTTCAAATTTGATTCTTATCTCCATTATAGTTCTATTACTAGTTTTCTAGTAATGGCATTTTTATATTAAATAAACTTCTGGCTCCTTTCTGAACCCTTCTTATCCTGCTAAAAAACATGGGAAGTACAAACAAGGATCTAACTATGTTGACATTTGAAAGAAGGAGAAAGAAATCAGAGGAATACAGTGCTATTTGAGAAATGCTTTCACCTGCTTTTATGTTCCTTCTTTTCTGCTCAGAGATTTTTTTTCAGAGCAGAATTTTTATGCTTGTCTAACATTGCTTTATGTGGTTTTTATTTTTAATGATCATGGTAGGGAATTATCTTAGAATATTGGCTTTTGCTACAAAACATTTAATATTTCATATTTTCCTGCAGCATTTGAAAGTACTTAAGCATCTATTTTTTCTGTAGATCAGTTTCTTCTTTTTTTTGTGAAAGTGAAAATAGAAATCTTAATGAAGATTTTAGCTGTGCATTTTTTCAAGCTGTAGTTTTTCAATAATCAGTCATTGCATACCACAGCTGTGGTACATGAATTCTGTGTTGCTAAGCAAAGCTTTCACTATATTTTATTCCTGTACTATTCTATACTATGTAATTTACAGCAGTGCTATACAGGACAGAGATGCCTCATTGTTTTACACTGAGAGTAGAGTCTATCTTAAAGCATTCCCAACACAGGTATCAATATGTGGACCAGATGCGTAGATCTCCCCTTTGTAGTCATGCAGAGGAAAAAAGCCTTTCTAGGATGTGGTCAAGATCATCCTAAGGTTAGTGCCAAAAATACAACAGAAGTGTTTGTTTCTTTCCACTGACAATAAAAGTCATCTAGAAGTTGTCATTCTCTAGACACTTAAAGTGACATTTCTATAAACCATCCTCTCAGCTGTGGAAAGTGCAGAGATAGAGAGTTGAGAGCATTGCTTACTGATGGTCCATAATGCCTCAGTGTGTTCAAGTTAATTGCTGTGTGGTTTTTAAGCTCTTTTGAAAGAAAACATTGTGGGTTTGGGGACAAGAGGGATTGGCTTTTAGATGGGTGATAATTTTTAAACAGTAGCTATGCCTTATGGCTTGATACCTAGGGATGTCAGAAATAGCACAGTGAGAGAGAGAGGGATTTGTGGGCAGAGGGCAGGTGAAGATAGTCAGAAGTACCAAGTAAAAGCGATTTATCAAGTGGTTTTACTGCACAAGGAATTCAATTTATTCTGTGGGTAGTTACCACATAACATTTTTTTGCTGTGATTCATCATAAGCTGTGCCTCTGTCATGCCACTGTGAGGGGGACAAGGTAGACAGTGACTTTTGTTCTGTTCCTGTGCAGGACAATGGCAGGAGCTCATAATTTTCCACATAGCTTCTCATGAGGCTTTGTAGAGGATCTTAATGGTGTCGTGCTTTACCTAAGATTTTGTGGAATACCTCTGTCTACAATTTCAAAGAATTACGGTTGATTTGGAGAAAACTTGTCTTTTATGCCCTGATTGCTTGATGACCTGACATAAGAATGCAACCTCTCTGCTACTGTCAGTGATATACAAGCTCCTTGGAGTTACAAAACACAAGCTTTTGTGGTTTAATGTGACAAAATATCAAATGAAATAAACTGGGATTTGGGTTGTTTTTTGGGGGTTTTTTGTTGGGTTTTTGTTTGTGTGTTTGTTTGGTTTGGTTTTTTTGGTGTTTTTTATTGTAAAAGAAAGCCTGTTGTGTGCAGATAAAAATCTCCTAGAAGACAGAGAAAATCTTTTTTAATAAAGAAAGCATTCTGTTATGTATACATTGTACAAACAGGCAAGATACCTCCACAGTTGTGTTCTAAAATCATTCAAGGGGCAAATGGAGCACCAAATATGAACTATCTATACTTTTCTACCACATAAAGTTATCCATTCATTTATAATATGAAGATAGACTGGAGTTCAGGCTGTATGTCTCTATGTATTTACATAAGGAAATTGCTCTCAATGCAGTATAATTAGTCACAGTGTCCCAAAATTAGACAACTTTTTGTCTGAGAGGATGAAGTGCTCTGTGTTTGACTTTATTTTTTGTAGGAAACTTTACCAGATTAGTTCTCAACTAAAACATTAAATTTATATGATGTTATTATTTCAGATGCTACCATCCCAATGACTAAATTTAGGCAGCTTTTGACAGAAACATGACTATAGTTCAAAGCGTTTCTTTCCCTCAAGCATATTTTAATTCTAAAAACAATTAATGTTGTGTGATGTCTACAGTAAAACCTATTGGGTCTTTTAGTAATATGTCTTAAAAAAAGAAAATCAGCAAAGAAAGTTTTCGTCAAAGTAATTCCAGTGTACAAACAGGAGCTATTAATGTGTGTATGCAGTGTTGTGTCATAAACTTCATGAGAGCTACAGGGACCAGTACTTATTAATGGTGTTTGTCAGCTCCTCGGGCATCATCTGTGAATTCTGGGCTGGCTTTCAACTTGAACATCACCATACAGATATAGGAGCTGTATATAGTGCCAGGGAATTGTGTGAATGAAGAGCAGTCTGATACTGGTATATTTTAACTCTGAGGAAAAAAAATACAGCACTCAGAAGACAATTGTTTTCTTCCTTAAAAATTAAAGACCGAAGGAAAATAAATGTAGACAAATACCTCAATTTGCTCTTAATTTATTCAGATATGTGATTCTGTGACTGGGTAGGATAATTTGGTTATTTGGGTGAATTTCTGACTTTATGCAAATAAAAATTCAATGAGGCAGAAAATGAGAATTCCACGCTAAATAGAAACTGTTCTTTTTACTCACAGTTAACTGATTGGAACAAGTGGAAATTAAAAGCAAACCTGGAATTTAGTGACCCACTGATAAGATGCCTCAATTCAAGTGGCACAAGGGTAGAAGAAAAATTCATCAAGTTCAGGAAATAATATGCAAGGGTGCTGGTACCACAAAAAGAAAGGTCAATTTTCAAATTGTGTGATCTTCATCAGGAGCTTCTCACAGACTCACAACTCTGTTATACATAAATACATACATACATACATACATACATACATACATATATATACACATATATATAGATATAGATATATACATACATATATACATTTACAGTATATTTATTGTAGTGTACATTTTACACGTAACTTTTTTTAAAAAGCACATTCATTTGGTGATAGCATATTAATCTACAGACTTTATTTCGATCCCTCAGTAGTTCTTAAAAAGAAAAGGTTCTTAATATTACATTTCTGGCTCCTCTAAAATTTACAAGGAAAAATTGTAACCTCCACAGTTGATTTGTGTGCATGACAAACCATGTGAGGAAGCACATATTTCATAGATGGTTATTGCAGCAGAAGTACTAAAGTCATAGTTAAATAGTCCAGTATCTCTAATGTGTAAATGCTTTTTAAAGCTCAGTTTTAATCTACTGACACTTTTTTTTTTCATTTATACATTTTATGATTATGTAAGTGCATCTCCAGAGAGGGGCTTTAAAATTAATATTGTTTGGGCTTTTCAGTCACATTTTTCATAGACGTCATTTTTCTCAGTTGTCTTTATAGCATAATTTACCTTAAGTAATTATATAACTAGGCAGACTAGCATTCATCTAGTCTCTGCTGATCTTTCTCAAGCTAGAAAGAGATTCATAGAGAGATAGTGAAATTTCTGCCTGGTGGCAAAAGTCTCAGTTCAAGTCCTAACAAAGGATTTTGAAATCTGCACTAAAATCTAGATATTCAAAACCCTTTTCTGGGTCTTGTTTCTTAGTAGGGAAGCAGAAAACTGCTAGTGATGGAACAGATTTTTTCAAGGAGGCAATCATGACACTTCCACACTTCGCCTCACCTATTTAAATTAGCACTTTTTACACTGTAGAGTTAGAAATAAAGTTGAAGGCTACAGAATTCAAAGTGTTGGGGTTTTGTTTGTTGGTTTGTTTCCAGTCTGATTTGTAGCTAATGCTGAAATAAAGCTTCTATACTGAAAAAGATGGCAGATGAGATTATGAGAGTAAAGAATTCAGCTGAAAAAAATTATTAAGAGATTTTTGTTGTTAACTTCCATTATACTGTTGGAACTGGCATAAACAAAAAAAAAAAAGGGAACTTGTTCTTACTTTAGTAGTGCCTTTGATTTGTACTGTTGGTTACAGACACTTCCTTTCCTGACAAAAAGAGAGTATCAGCCTACTGGTTTTTGGGTTGCTTTGTTTTGTTTTGGTTTTGTGCCATTTTTTTTGTGGTGGGTTTTGTTTTTTTTCTTTAATTCTGTGATTCGCCAATTGTACATTAGTAGCAGGAAGTGGCAGTGATATCACCTATCATTAAGTTCTATGAACTTTTACCTCTTACTTACATATTTAAAAAGTAATAATTAAAATTTATCTTTTTCACCCCCTAATTTTCACTTAGTTTAGAAGGGAGGTTTAACAGACAAGGGTCACTTGTATGTAACTGAGTGTAATGTGTCTAATCCATTGAATGTTGGGTGAAGGCTGGGAAGAGTGTTTTTCTTTTATTCATATGCATTTCTAATACTCTCTTAGGAGCCATACTTCAGACCACTATCAAATCTGCTGTAGCTTTTCTAAGGTGGTAAGTGGAGAGGAGATGCACTGCAATTTAAAAAAGTGCTCGTGGAATCTACTTGATAAAAATCAGCACAATACTTTCCTTTACTTCACAAATCACCTGAGAGGTCTCATCCTTCCAGAGTTCACTCTTTGAGATTTTTCTCTGATGTACAGGTACGAGGCCTTGGCAAAAGTTTGATGATTGCACTTTGCTTTCTGTTGTATTCAGTAGAACTTTTCAAGGAAATGGAATATAATCCCTGTGAGTTTTCAGGGAAATAGCGTTTTGATGTTGAAGGGTAGAAATCTTCTCTGACCTATATTTTTGGAAGTGACTAATGCTTTGGGGAATTGCATTTTCTAATGCTTGAGCTGAGGTTATGTAAGGAGACCTTTAATGTTAGATGAGTGTTAACAGTTGGGGAATTGACAAATCTTAAATTATCTTAATTGGTTGTCTGAATATTCATGCCTTAAAAATGGATGCAATACAGTTTCTTCTCTCAAACTGTGTAAAGTAAATACTTTTTTCAGTATTGCAAAATCTACTCATATTAACTGGTGCACAAAAATGTGATAACATGAATTAAGGCAGGATTATTTTTTTTCTATTCTGATTGAATTGCTTGTCATATCTTTCCCTCTCTCTTTCTGACTTATTTTACAAAAGCTGCATTAAATTTTATAGAAAACATTAAGATATGGATAAAAATATAAATCTACAGAAGTCAGAAAAATAAAAAGTAGGGTTCTTGTGATCTCTGACACTTTTCCTGTCCTGTACAGATATGCAGTATTTTGTTACTGAGATTTGCAGTGCTAAATGTGTCAGAATGGAGCTGCTGCTGGAAGAAATATTTTTGTCATTTGATTTTTGTGCAATTTTCGTGTTTTTTCAACAGGAGTACTTCAAATTTTGTTTATTTGTTTCTCTGGTTAATGTCGATTATTTTCATTAAATTCCATTGGAATTCCATCTGGTCACTTTGAAAAGAAAATGTGAGTAAAGAGATACTTCATTTGAAAGAGGGATATAGAGATGGATCTAAGGTTTCTTTCGTCTCTGATGGAATCAAATTTGTAGACACTCGTACCCTGACTGAGTGCCTTTGGTTGGTGGTCAAGCAAATGTAAAGCAGCTTTCCTAATTGTGTTTGTTGCAGCCAGTTTTTCACAGAGGTATTTAGAATTTCAAAGAAATTCTAACATGCCAATAAAAACTGTGTTCTCTTACACAGATTAAGCAGTTGAGAATCAACTTCTTTCAAGGTGGTCCGAAGTCTTCATGACATTCCTGCATTAATTTGCCTATGCTGTATAAAGTGTATAAATCTGTTTTTAGAAAAATGCTGATCAATTTTGAAATGCAAATATCTATTTGTCCTCTAATTTAGGCAATCTCTGGATACCTTCAAAGCAGGTGGCACCTTCATCAATTTAATGTAAAAACAATGGATATTACTTAGAGAAAAGAAATTCAGCCAGATAAGCAAGGTATTCTTAACTTATTCACATATTTTTACATGTTGTTCAGAAGGCTGAAGTTTAGTGAAGAAAATGGAAATAGAATCAACAGAACTTAGGCTAGCTAGAAATGTGTTTCCAAACCATTTAAATTTCCGTGGGTTTCATATTCGGTAGATTTAGAAGTGCTGCTATAATATAACTGAAGTTAATTTGTTGTACATGAGAACTGACAATGGTTTTAAGTGATTTGTAGAATAAACTGCTGAATTACTGACAACTTCTAAAAACTAGATGTTGATTACATTGGATGAAATTTAAGTCAACTTAACGTGATTGAAACTTACATCCAGAAATACTGTGTATTTTAAGTGTCATCCTTTGATACTTAGCATATCCATGTCCCTTTTCAAAAGCTAGCTTTAGCAATTAGGAAAAAATTTCTAATGTGTGGGATACCTAAAGGTTCAGTGAATACCTGGCAGAATTTTGGAGTCACATGCATCTGAATGCTACCGATTGGCAAGGTAGGTCCTGAAACTCAACGTGGAAGGGAAGAGACTACATAAAGATGCAGCAACCTAAGAGTTTGACCATACTGTGACTGTAGGCAATCTGAAAGTGATGGGACATCGCAACTTTTAAGCCCACTCTGTAACTTGGAAAATTTTCTCATTGTCTCACACACTGAATATTGTTTTACAGCTTTATGTAAGATTTAATGGCAGATGAAAGCAGACAGGAAAATCCGTTAAAAAGAGAGATACAAATATCCTATGAACAGAACTCTGCCTCCCTAGGAAAAGAGAAGGGATGCCACAGTAAATGGTATTTTTGTAAATTTAGTTTACTTTAAGAAGCTTTTAAATCTGAGTGCAGAATTCAGATGCAAAATAAGTAGCAACAAAAGCAGCTGTTAGGATTTACTCAGTAAGGTGGTTTCTTGCTGTTGAATACTGCATTCAATGCAATATATCCTTGCTGCACACTGTTTTCTCATCACTTTTTTCCTAAATAAATTTTTGTGAAGAGCTGAAGAACAAATTTCCTCTTCTTGAATTTTCTGCTCCTTATAGTGGCCTTCCCATTCCTAAGGAGGCCTACAAGAAAACTGGAGAGGGACTTTTCACAAGGGCATATAGTGATAGGACAACGGGGAATGATTTTAAAGTGAAAGAGGGTAGGTTTAGATTAGCTGTTCAGAAGAAATGCTTTACTGTGAGTGTGTGGAGGCACTGGAACAGGTTGCCCAGAGAAGTGATGGATGCCCCGTCCTTGGAAGTGTTCAAGGACAGGTTGGATGGGGCTCTGAGCAGCCTGGCCTAGTGGAAGGTGTTCCTGGCCATGGCAGGGAGTTTGGAATTAGACGAGCTTTAAGATCCATTCCAACCCAAATCACTCTGTGATTCCCTATGCAAAATCACAATGCTTTTGAAGACAAGATTCCTTTCTAAATGTGCTTGGGGAGAGGGGAAAGGAAGTTAATGTTATTAATTTATTCAACACATCAGCCTTCCTAATCTCACAGGATTTCGTAGTCTTCTGCATTATTAGTAACTTTTACGACCACCAAAGTAATTATTTCTTCTTCCTTAAGTTGGCATAAGAAAGTTTCTTGTTACTTTTGTGGATACTCTTGACTATGCAGTCAGCTAGTTTGGGGAATTAAAGTCAGCAGCATCAGTGTAAGTTCTATATACTCTTTTTAGTTCTTCCGTGCTGTTGTGTGAAAACAGCTCTTCTTACTTTGAAAGCCTCTCTTTTGGCTGCTGAATACTAAGAGCTATATGCAGGTTAAAACTGGAGAAGGCATAGCATGGAAACTAGCACATCTAGCAGATTCTGATGGTCTGACTAAATCTTTGATCAGGACTATCAAGGGATGCATCCTACAGGATTTAATTCAGTTCACTGTTCAAAGAAACTTTACGTCAACGTGTACAAAAATGTCCTGAAGTAAAGTTCATTAAATCACCTTCAGTAGTAAGATACTGGTAATTTGCTGCAAGTATTACACTAAAGCACCTATAAAAGCTTTGGTTAAAAACGGCTGTTCAATGAAGTCCCTGTTTTGAAGTGATGTGGCAATGTTTCTAACTTCTTTGAAACCCCTTTATGTCTATAGAACCAGCAGAATAGAATAAAATATAAGGAACGATAGAGGGTTACGTTAAAAATCCATTAGGGAAAGAAAATACCAAACTACATTTAAACTGATAATAAAATTATTCTTTCCTTGCATCATGGAATTGTTTAGATCTTTGGCTTGTGATATCTTTGAGAACTGTTCTTGCCATTGCATCATTCCTAGCCCTGAGTTTTTAGTTTCCTCCTGTACAATGTGAGCTATGAGAAGCACCGTCTAAGCTGCAGCAGTCTCTATTATATGACAACTACTGATCCTGCGAAAGGGCTGTGTCATGCTGCATTGTGTATGTGCATTATTTCTCAAAGAGAATCACCATTCAGAATAATTAATCATAATTAGCAGCAAAGAGGGAACAAGGTCAAAATAAAAACTGGAGGTTTTCTCATACACATTAATCTCACGTATTTATTGTGCAGTCAGGAAAAAAAAGTCATTTTTTAGACTACATGCTTTTGTAGCTTGGATCCAGCAGTAAAAGTTATTAAAATGCAATTGTTACAGCTGATTTTATGCAGGTTTTTTTCACCTGAAGGAAGAAATCTCAATTTAAGCACTCAAGTTAGGAAGCATTTTTTTTGTCATCCCTTAGGAATTCTAACTAGCATGTATTCATCCTATTCAGGCCTGTAGGTTGTTGGAGTCTTTTTTAGCTCCTTATGAGTCTATTCCCATCAGTGCTCATGAGATGTATCAGCACCACAGAGTAAACTACAGAAATGAAAACAGAATTTGAGGCCAGCACATTTGCTAAAAGCACTGAAAGAGACATCCTTAACAATAAGATAGAAAATAAGAGGGAAGCCCACAACAGGACTTTTTGTATATCCTCCATACATGCACTGATGCTACAAAGCTGCACAAATGGAAATAATACCCCTAGGCTTGACTCCAATAACTGATAAAAAGTAAGAGGAAGAAAAAATCTGATCTGATGATCTGAGGACTGAGGAACTGGAGAAAAGGTTATGAGTGATTTGACCCTGAATACATTAGGAAATCAAGCTGAATGCAAGACCATTAAAACATGATTCTGTATGCTGGTTATCAATGTAGATAGGAACCTACTGACTGAAGGCACATTTGAAAGAACTAGATAATTTGTATTTAATGGGTCATCGCACTCTGAAAATGTTAAATAAACTCAGTACTCGTTTAGTTGCCATGCTCTACTTCAAGGACAAGAGGTTTGACAAAAGTAAATAAACCAATAAAATTCTGTCTACTTTTGAAAAGTTAATGAAAAAGGATCTTAATCTTTGCCCCTTTCCCTTTACATTTGCTCTTTTTATTTTTTTTATAAACAAAGAGGCATCACTCCTGACATAAAAGATTTATCCCTGACCTTATAAACAATGTTTTATGCATCACTTACATGCTATACACCAGATGTTGTAACTACAACCTTTGATAACTTGGAAGCATAGGTTTTTGAATGTAAATATATCAATGTGCTGACTACTAATACTCAGGAGGGAGTACTGCTGGGACATATCACATATCACAAATGATTGAATCAAACCAGGGAACACAATGAATTGCTCCTTAAGTAACTGCAAATCATATAAGGAAATATTGTTGATATCCCTCAATTTGCAAGAGGCTTGTTAGAAATTGCAGGCAAACAACACTTTCTACAATTGATAGAAATGTTAACCTCTATAATTATTTAACGTAGTCAGGTTTTGTAAAATACCCTCTAGAAGTTACAGCGTTTCAGAAAGGAGGAAAAAAGCTATAAATAGGAAAATTCTGGGGAAAAAAAAAAACATATAAGGCCCTGAGTGGCATATACTTGGGGAGAACATTTCAATGTCAATGAAACAAAACAATTTAAGCTCTAAGTTAGAGGTTCTGAAGGAAATCTAAGAACATGGACCCAAACAGTGCATTTCAGTGAACTTGAGTGCCGCATTACAGATTTGGTCAAGAGATTTTTCATGATAAATACTGATCTTCAAAGATGATAGAGGTAACAAGTCGCTCCCTATTTCCCCCTTTCCTTTCTAGTATCTCTTTCAGCTGAATTATTATAATGATTATATTTTTATTTTGTTTTCCCCTCATGGAAGGTCTGACATGAGATTTCTGAAATATATCCCTTTTCTATTCCTGTTATGTAAATATCAAAGTGAAACAATACAACAGTACAGTAATATTTTTGTGTATTTTATACACATGGTGAGTATATATCATGAAATATTTAACCAAAACAAAACAAAAATAAAAACAAAGGAAGAGTTTATCCAGTTTCTTTTCTCTGAAGGAATACAGATAGCTAAAAACTCAGCTGTACTCCGATC
The DNA here is from genome assembly GCA_013397775.1 of Eulacestoma nigropectus. NCBI lineage: Eukaryota > Metazoa > Chordata > Aves > Passeriformes > Eulacestoma > Eulacestoma nigropectus. The sequence continues at coordinate 2,038,143 of VZTE01006407.1, read as the reverse complement.
AAACCGAGTGGGGCTGGTGGAAGTCATATACACTTCACCTTTACAGATTTTCCCTCCTTGTATATTCATTTGACTTAGTTACTGGAGAACTTAAAAAACACTGAGGACATCATTTGAGACAGGAAAATGTGGACATGAGCATAGCAATAACTAATTGTGAGTGCTGTTGACTGGAAAACAGATGTGAACTGAAATGTTGTTGTTTGAAGTACTTGTGACCTCTTTGTAAATTACTTCAGGGATTTTTTCATTCCTATAGAACTGTTTATTACTGCTGTCCTCTGTTCCAAAATGCTGCATCATTCTAGAGTGCTCTAGGGATAGCTCCCCAGCACCTAAATGTTGTGTTTTAATGAGCAGGTATGTAAAGCATGCTATTACTTTTTTTCACGATAATCCCTTGCACAATAATGTTGCTGAGATGGTTTCTGGAAGATTATTAAAAAAAATTGCTCAAAAGCAACAAATCTGAGCCACCAGGGCAAGGCAGACTAAGAGAATTTAGATGAAAAGCATGAAGTCAGCTTTACAGTTGCTTTATTTTGCTTCAGCAGCCAATATGCCCTTGACTAGATAGGGTCTAACCATCTAGTACAAATTCTTATACTTGCTGCTTCAGTGGGTTTTGTTGAAGATACTGGCTTCTTCTATATGAGTCAGCAGTGTTTATCAATTTTTCTATCATGCCTCAGGAATATTGCCACTTACACTTTAATATGAGTTGGCTTGTCATTTCAAATCTTGGAGTCTTTTTTGCAATTTCAGCTCTCATGTTGTTATAATTTATAGGGCTCCGTGATGATTAAAAAACTATGACTGTCAGTTCTTAGATAAAAGTTTAGGAAGATGTGGCTTTTTGTTCTTGCAATGAGCTGATTATTTGGCAGGTTTTACTTAAAGGTGTAACACTGAGAAAACTCTAAATGCAAGTTGAGAAGTTCATATTTGAATCACAGTGGGCATCTCAATTGGAAAATGCTCCTATGGATGCCATCCTCTAAAGATTTAATTCTTGTTGCTGAGATGCCCTACAAAATTCCTTTTATGTTCATGTATTCAAATAACAGCTTTTATAAGCCTATTTATATGGAAAATTATACGTTTTGATATAAACTGATACCTTAATCTGTATCACCCATCAAAACACCCTTTAAAGGAGTTCTGTTTCCCACTATGTGCACAGCCCTGAAATCATAACTTCTTGCTACAGCCTTTGGTGTAGAATTTTGCAAATTCATGCTGAATGAACACTAAATCCAGGAAGACTGCTGATCTTTGAGTATGCTACTGAATAGTAGCTTTCAATATGTTTGAGCCTTGATTATGAGGAGTGGTGGAGGTGTGATAAGGTTTCAGGGGTTTTTTTGTTTTTCTCTTACCCAGCTTTTTACCAGCCCCATTTTTTTGTTTCTTTGTTTTCTTTTCCATAGCCCTCACGATTTGTACATGTGCAGGTTACTTCATACACTTTTTTCTGTCCCTCCTGCCACCAAGCTACTTGGTACCATTTCCAAGGTGATACTTCAGGTGCATGGATGGTAGCTGGTGGGTTAAAATCTTTGTCAGCTGTAAAAGAATATTTTAAGCAGGAGGTTTGCTGTGAAGTATTTACCGCCATGGGGTGGACTCAAAACATGTGCTTTAAGAAAATAGTATTTGCAAAATACGTTGCTGCTATACTGACAGAGAATTCTTACACCTCCATTGTGGGGTATTGAAGTCTACAGGCGTAAGCTGATGGAATAAGGAAAAGCAGAAGGAGTTCCAAGGATATAATTTATAGTATATGATAGAGTTATAAAATTGTAATTTTGTTTTATGTGTTTAGTTTTCTCTAAATTGAAGTTTATGGGGTAAAGAATATAATGAATCCTTATATATCCCTTTCCTTTATTCCAAATTTATGACTTCAAAAATCTTCAGTGAAAAGCTGTTTGTCTCAGCTGTGCGCATTTTGACGTACAGGACTCATGAGGTTTCATTTATTTAATCTAGAATGCTTGTGAAAGAAACACCAATTGCAACCGTGGATATTCAGAAACATAGTGCAGTGATATAAGAGCAGGACATCTTCTATACTCTATGGTCTCCATTTTTCAATATTTTTACTCTTTCCTGAAAAAAGTAAACATTTAGGTAAAATTGGTAGAAATTTAGGATAATCTTTTTTAAAAATCGAAGTGAGGAAATAATGTTTTGTGCGTTTGTCTATATTCAAGAGTGTGCACACACTTATTAAATAGCAAGTTTCAATATCTATAATGCTTTTCATATTTACAGATGATTATTTCAGTAGAGCTACATGACAATAAAACTTCAGAATTGTGCTGGCTTTCTTCTGTGGACATCTGCACTTTGCCATTCCACAGGCTGTGTTTTGGGTTCAACTAAGAGTGTCTGGAGCATATTAATACTACACAGAAGGTAGACAAAAGCAGGGAGCTGCAATACCTCTAAGGGTTGCTGCAATTTATTATGTCTTTTTGATGCTTTACATTTATTGTTCTGAGAGTAGAGCTGAGGGAATTAATGAGCTGGTCTGTAGTTTTATATTGGGAAGATAGCAGAGGTGACAGGCTTGAGCTGTAGGAAAAGGAAATTCGTGATAGCTTCTTAGACTTTGTGTAGAGTTTGGGGGTCTTTGTTTTTTTCACAATGCTCGGCAACTTGATAATCTGAAGTTTTCTTACTGTCAAAATCAGCTCTTCTTCCTTTTTCATGGTCTTCATGACAGGCCCATCTCAAAGCCATTAACTGATCTTTGTGATATTTACACAAAGCTCAGTATACTGCCCTCCTTAGATACACATTAAGCATTGGTTCCATGAACTGGTCTGTTCCCTCTGGGCAGTGCTGTTACATCTGGGCTCACACAGAGATGGACACGCTGTGTGGTCATTGCTGCCATGGCTATCAGCCATTTCACAGATAACACCAGACCCTGATGCAATGCTTGTAAATACCTCCTCGCTCTGAAAACAATGTCCTACTGACCCAACCTTGCAGCTCTTTCCTGATCCTAAGTACTGTTATGTGTTTTTTCTCCTAGAAGTTTAACTTTCCTGATTATGTAACTGCTTACATTCTTGACTTTTCTGTGCTCGTGTATATGCAAGGAATACTAAGTATATGGAAGGATCACTTGTGTTCCTTCCTTACTAAAGCTCTGTGTTTTGTTCGTCCCTCCAAACCCAATATATCCTGGAAATATCTCATATTTCTGAGATGAAGTCTTCTCATCCACCTCCTTGTCTGTTTGTGCAAAACCCTTTATCATTTCTAGATGCCTTGCGGACCACAGGGTAGCTCTGTTTTCCCTTAGAAGACTACCCTGACTGAGTTTTTAATCAGGACAGTGCTGTGGTTTAATACCAGCTGGCATCTCAGCCACTTGCTCACTACCCACAGCAGGTTGGGGGAGAGAATCAAAAGAAAACTCAAGGGTTGAGCTAAGGACAGATTGATTGTTAAAGCAAAAGCTGTGCAAACAAGCAAAGCAAAACAAGGAATTCATTCACTACTTCCCATGGGCAAGCAGGTGTTCAGCCCTCCCCAGGAAAGCAGGGCTCCATCACATGTAATGGTGACTTGCGAAGACAAACATCATCATTCCGCATGTCCTCCTGTTCTTCTTCTTACCCCAGTTTTCTACAGTGAGCAGGATGTTGTATGGTTTAGGATATGCTTTAGTTTAGGTGGGGTCAGCTGCTCTGGCTGTGTTCCCTCCCAGATCTTTGTACACTCCCACCTCCTCACTGGTGGGGTGGGCTGAAAGGCAGAGGCAACCTTTATGCTTAACAGTAGCAGAAATTTGTCTCCAGCACAAATCCAAAACACAGCCCCATACTAGCCATTGTGAAGAAAATTAACTCTACCCCAGTGAAAACCAGTGCAGATATTTAAATAAACTTTATGACCTGTACCACATGAGCAGTAAGGGGATGTGTCCTTTAACAGCAATGGATGAAATTACTTAGGATGGCCAAAATTTTAAGTAGTGGTCTGCAACAGCAGAGAACATCTCTCTGGGCTCCCCTGCCAAGCAAACATCTGCCTTGGCTCTTGGGTAGATTACAGCTGTTAGTCAATTCTAGCTGCCCTGTACAGATCAAACACCTTGACTCAGTGTTTGTCTCTGTCCTGCTCCAGTGAGCCTGGAGTGACTGGTGAGCTAGTGAGTGACTCTGTGTGATGGCCTTGGCATATGGTAATGTTCGACCACACAGTAAACCCAGTGTTTTGTGATATTGCTTGTCTACTGTGTTTCCTTGTGACTCACCTAGAGAGGTTCACACTGCCCATTTTAATGGTCTAAGTATGTCTAAGTGGCTCCCGGCCTTCTCTTCATGACTTTCTGTGCATCTATCACAATGAGGTGTAAATGAACTGTGACTGTCAGTAGCAACATTTTTTCAGGAGCAGTATATAGCCCAGCTGATCACTAATCAGCCCCACAGCCTGTTTTACTCCTGTAGATGAGTGCAGAACTGCAGCAGTCAGCTGTAGCTATGAATTTTGATCAGAGTAAACACCGAGGTCTCATTTGTTATGGAGATGGGTGGGAGCATGGCAACAGCAGATGATGGAGGAAAGCAGGGCTATGTGCTGTTAAAAAATGAGACAGTCAAATAATGTTACACTTCACAAATTTTCAGACACAAAATATAGTGCGAGGGTTTACAAGGCTGGTATATTGCACATTATCTGGTAGCACCTGGAATGTTAATTCTGGGTAACCATGTCTGTGCCTACGCTGTTCAGATAAATCTTTTAGGCAATGCCCCTAATAAAAATTAGAGAAAATTGAAAATGCTTTCAATGAAAGGCATTTACAAACTGCTTATAGGTGCACTCAATCTATAGCTGTTAGTGTATGTCAAAAGGACATCTGTCTTAAAATTGGCTGCTTCATCAAATGGGAATTATATCTGATGCCCAGTTAGATGTTGATTTTGCTTGTCTGTAACATATTCTATGATTTCTCTTCCCACTCTTGGTGACATCAACTTGGGATTGTACAAATTCCAATCTTCTATCTAGCATATTGACATGGTCTGTCAAAAGCAAGGAATCTGTTTTCTCCACCATTCTATCATGTTCATTTTATTAGTTTGCTCACATGCTTATGGTAAAGATATGCTAAAAAGGAGGCACATGGGGACAGATGGGACTGCAGTTGAAACTAGAATGATAGTCCTGTTCCGAGGGGATATTTTGTATCTCTTTATTTTCTCATCTTCAAGCAGCCCTCAGTTTTACACAAAAGACTTCTTGTGACAATTAGCTTTAAGGACTATTAAGTTAATTGGAAACGATACTGGTTTGTTCACTATTTATGATGTGCATTATTTCTAAGGCCCCAGTGAGATAACACATTACTACATTTTAGCAATAATTTCATCCCTGCTTCTAAAGGGTTACAAAGTCTGTTTAAAAGAACATTGGAAAGTCAAAGGCTCAGCCATTACACTGCAGTTGCCCAGGCTGCTTACAGCCAACTCCTTTCTTGTGGGAATTATGGTATGCCATTCCCTATGTTTGCTACTCCCCAAAAGCCACTGCCTCATCTACTACTGAAGATCTTGGTGAGTGCTCTGTGGAGAACTAATGCCATTGGCTGTAGATCATCTGCCTTGTTTGGTCTTGTTTGACTGCATGTAAATAACTTCAGTGCCTCCAATTGCACAACTACCTTGGGTGGGGGGGGGTGGGGGGTGTGGGGGGGTGTGTGTGTATCCTCTTAGAAGGGTTCAGAGTTCATCAGAGTTTCTGCACCACTCAGATTCTTCTCTGACTGAGCAGTGTATAATTGACCACAACCAATTCAACAATTCTTCTGGGATCTTCCTAGGGTGCCATAAATATAATTCGGGCCAACACAGAATTTCACAAAGATAAAGTCTTGAGTGTCCGCTGAGCAGGGGCTCAGATTAAACTTTCGGCACCAACACTGCACAATCCATACTTTTACGGTTATGGAATATATCTACGTATGCAAGTTTTATCTGCTTTGGGCATATATTTGTATGCATTAATAGGTCATTTAGGTGCCAAGATGCCATATGCAGTACTGAAAGCCTGTTAGTGAAAAGGAAAGATTTTGATTATAAAGAAGATATACATAGAAACAAAAGATTCCTTAAAGGAGGACATGGTTTGGCCGGGAATTTATGAGTAGCACTGACTGGTACTGCATTTCTGTAGCATGGTTCTCTGCTACAGAATCAGGAATTAAGTTTTATGTAGTGACATCCTTTATATTGAAAGGGATTCACCCAACATTGGCATTAATGCTGTTCACACTGTTACTGAGCAAAGTGCTGAGCAAAGACAAAAAATTAGATCTTTTTTATTGGAAGTAAATTTCTTTCATATTTGTATGGAAAATTTGAAAAAAATGCCAGAACTAATATCCACAAGCCTATTTCATCAAACAACTTATACTTTATTAAAATAATATAGACACGTCCTGCCTCCAACTTTACAAAGTGTTTTTTTCAAATATTAAATGACAAGCATTGGTCTTGAAAACATGTTCTTATGGTTTATACAGTGTATGTTTTAGAAGAAATTCATTCTCAATCACTGAGCCTCTGTCAATTTTTTCAAGGCCACAGTCAATATAGCTCTCAAAATATGATGAAATTGTATTTTATGCAGCATTTCTTTTCAGATTTTCTTTTTTGACTTTCACTTAATTTAGGGTATTTTTTGAGAACATAGTGCCCCTGCCAGTGAGATGATATATGCAGTAACTACATTATTTTAAATCTCTCTAACTTAACAAGACTTCAGAGGCTGAGCTGACATTATCTGGCTGATTACATTTCCTGCTGGTGGATTACTGTCAGGAATCAGCGAAGAAATTCTTCGTGGGACTGATAGAATCTACCTGTCAGTTCTGCTGTAATTAATGCAGGATTTACAGCAAAAAATCCAGACTCTTGGTGATGTGTTCAGTAACTCATGACAAGGCCTTGTTATCAATAATTCTTATCTTTGGAAGAAGCACAGTTAATTTCTTCAGTAGTCCATAAATTACTGCAGAACTTACAAATCTTCTATAAAATCAATGGAAATAACTGTAAATTAATAGATTTCTAAGTGTGAAGGAGGATGTAATAGTGTAGATGAGTCCTTGAATGAGCATGCCAGTTCTGGTGTTAGGGGTGGGAACTTCCCACTGTTTTATGTGACTCCTTAAAGTGTAAACACATTTCTTTTCCTTCCCCCAACTGATTTAGCTTGCTACCATAGCAAGTAACATTTCCATTAGCCTCCTACCGTTCAATCGTGGAGTAACTATAATCACAAAAACATCCACCATGCAAGCAAACTAATAGAGCAGCAACTGTGGTCATAGCTTATCTCCATTTTACAGGCATTTTTGTGAGTTCACTGCAGTTGGTGCAGAAACAAATCCCTTTAAACTGAATCTAATGAAGGAGAATAAAAATGGTTGGTTGCAATACAGATTAAGGGCTTATAGATATTCTTGAGTGAGCTTGCTAGAAAGAAAAATGGTGTGTTGTTTCCCTTATGCATAATACTTAGCAGCAAGGCAGTGTCCTGTGTGTCAATGCCTAGACTGCTAAGGCTTGGTGGGGCAGAAGAGGAGTAGTCTGACTTCAGGATACTTCAGATTTTACTTAAAATAAAATATATGTAGATGCTGACAGGTTTAGCTTTATTACAGGTAGCAGAACAGAAACAATCGTAAGACCAGAACTTTCCTGTTTGTTGCTTGCATTATTTTGGTTCTGGACTGTAACAGACTGTGTTTTCATATATGAAATAGCCAAAATTTTCTGTGATTTAGCTTTCTTTTCAGCTAGAATTAAATAAAGATTGGCTTAACTGCATAGCATACTCAGGTTTTATTTTTCTATAATTCCAGTTTTGCAAAGCATGTAGACTTGAAGCTGAAGTGACTCTGAGGCAAGGTTAATTTTTACACAGAACTTTTTCTGATCTGGGATTTCAAGGTGTCTCTATCTTCCTCTGAGGCTGAAGTCTGGAAACTTGGCAGAAAGCCATTCATGCCAAGGGCTTATCTTGCAGCACAGCTTCTCTCTTCTGGATACAGCTGTAACTGTTCATATTAGTGAATCTTACATCAGCACCTTTACTACCTATGCACTGTGGGTTTGGCTTGTGGGGTTTTTTAAAATAATAAAATCGTGACTAGGATGGTGACACAAGGTATCATAAAGAGGACTCTCTATGTTAAATATCTGTAGTAATGGCACATTTACAATGTCATATTTTGGAGGGAGGACAGAGTCTTAATAAACTTTGCAATTAAGTGCTAGAACTAAAGTGTGTAGACAGTAGATGGCTTTTCTTTTTTGCTTTTGTTAATTTTCTTATTTTAATTACAAGCAAAATGTGGAATTTTTCTCACGCACATTAGGTGATGTAACAGCAGGGTGACATGGAGCGAGGAAGCACAGCTCACTGTGCAGGCCTGCCCGGGAGGAACAACAGCAGCAGAACTGTGAGATAATTTCTAACTATATCAGATGCCACCCAATCATTCTGACAGCCACCCAAGTTAAACATTTTGATAACTCTTTCTAGGATTGCTGCTTACAGTTTAGTAACTCTTAATGCTTGTATATCTTTGTTACAAGCTGACTGTTGTTGTGGGTTTCCAACTATCCTGTAGCAGTAAGATAGTGATAGAAATAACAGATACCTTAGAAAAATTATCTGACCTGTGCTTTATGTCCCCAATTCTAGTTTGTCAAATGTATCATGAATGTGATTTTTTTTGTCCAATTCGAGCATTTTTTAGGGACTTAGCATTTGAGTCCTTTCCTGCAGAGTGTCTCTTTGGATGAAAGGATACAGAAAAGCAATGTCTCAGCTATGAGTATTATGAAAACATTAAGCAAAAGGCTGAAGGGAAATGTATTTCTTACAAGGTCTTAGTTTACTTACCAATAATACAAATTTTAGAAAAAAATGAGAGTTAATGAAGGGCTTTACAGAGATTGACAAAGGAGGATTTTTGGTGTTTTGTCATCCCCCTCGTGTTTTTTTCTGGCCCCTGACCCATCTTCCCCTCTCTCCCATGGGAGAGAGGAGGTGGGTAACGGGTGAAAGGGGCTCTACAACTATACTGCATGACACAGCCTTATGCCAATTAGATGGCACCTGTGTCTCCAAAATAACAGGAATATTTTTGCTATGCTAAGAAAAAAAAAAAAAACAAACAAAAGGATGCACTTTAAATATATGTTGGAAGGGTGCAACTGCACGCAAATGGTTTTAAATCTTCTGACATTTAGAGGTTTATTAAATAGCCAACTATACTCTGTAGGAAATCCTTTGTTCCTCCTTAACAGGCTTTCAAAGTTCCTTATTTAAATGTACAACATCATGTTTTAAATGATTTAAACACTTCCTACAATGGCAAATTTAGAAAAAAGCAGTGCAGTTCAAAGGTGGTATCAATTGTAAATTAGGGACTTTCTTCTTGTTTTTCTCTCTTCCTAACCTCTCTTTTAAGTGTCCTTACACATGAAGTATTTCATGTGGCTGAAAAGAGGCGTACCCTCAAAGTACCCCCTTCTTTGATAATACATGCTAGTATTTAGAAAGGATTTGAATGTCTGTAGACACATTTACAGTGGAGACAATATGTTCTATTTTTTAAAATCTCATATTCCAGGAACTTTCAGACACTACCTCATTTCATATTTCGCTGAATTAATTTTTATTATCACAGTTTTTTCTTACAAAGTTAATGAATTATGGAGGACTTCTGATCCAACACCACTCCAGTTATTAAGAACTATTTAAGGAGAAGGGATTAAATATTATGCCAATTTTATAGTTGCTGGGTTTATAATGATGCATGAATTTAGTTTTATCTTGCTTTTGCGTAAGGCCACTGAAATCAATCCACCCATTCAGAAGGGGTGAAGCTGCCTCAGGTGTGCTGTGACTGAGTGACCCTTTGGCTGTTGCCTCAGGTAGAAGGGTTTGTCCTCACACATCCCCATGAGAGAATTGGGAGAGTGAGCTGTGGGTCTGGCCCCCTAGCCAGGGAATTGCCCAGAGCAGCTGTTCTGCCCATCCCTGCTCTGCAGGATTTGTCTCCCCACCTTGGTTCTCCCTGTCACCCTAAATTGGCCATCACTTTCCTGGTATTTTGAATATCTGTGAGGTTTGGGTAAAAGGCATATTGATGAAGATGTGTGTTGATTAAATACATGTACTGGTTGTAGTACACATGCAGACTACTATAGTTTCTTATGCCCTGCAAAAAATCTTTTTTCCTCTCCTAAGTATCAGATCTCTAACATGGAGTTTCTGATAAACTATCTTAATCTTACTTATTTATTTTTTTTTTTTCATTTTAGGTAAGTGGAAGCTTTCTCTTCATGACTTGGGGCCACATTTAATTGCTGTGGTAAGTGTTCTCCATCATAAGAATATAGGGATCAGCTGTGTGTAAATTAACACCTTAAGTTGGCTGCACAAGTGGCAGTGAATGGCAGGGAACTCCATTCCAGGAGGTTACATGTATATCCACATGCTGCTTCTCCTGCAGAAGTTACTGATGTTTTTGAACACAGAAGATGATGTTTCCTCTGCAGAGCTGCTCAGTTGTCCAGTTTGCAGGTGTCCTGACTCATTTTACCTCATGTAACTATGGTTTAGCATTAGCTCGTTGTGTTTGGTCTTAAAATACAAAAGCTTGTTAGCTGAAGTGGTTCTCTCGTGTTTGTGTTTTGGCAACTTATCCTCCAAATTTCTTGTGTTGAGCTATAGAAATAAATATTGTTTTTCTCACCTCCTTTAACATTGTTTTATACTGCTTTATAGTAGCACAGTTTGGATTGTTTCTGGCTTGCGTTTATTGTGGTATGTGATTTTTAATTGTACATTGCTATAAATTACATACGTGTGTGAAAAAGAATTTGAACACCTAGCCGTGACTTGTTTCAGAGAAAAAATAATGTTTGAATTTACTTTTGTGCACTAACTGTTCCTGATACATCATAGCTGGGTGAAAGGGAAGGATGGACTATTTTTTAGGAACTTGGGTTTTAGATGACAAGGGGGAAATTTTCTATTGAGGCCATGCAAATTCCACAGGGGTTTTATTTTTGCCTGAACCAGGTGTATGAGGAATGAGGCAGTGGACTGCAGAAGTGGCAAACTTTCTTTTGCATTTCTGGCATTGTCCCGGGAATAGCAATACATGTGTTATCCTCTTGTTGAAAGGGCTGTGAATGTATGCTGTAGCATCATCTATTCAGTTGTGGCTTTGAAATTAAACTTAAAGATTCCACTTGAGTTTTGGTTTCTTTTGAAGGGGTTTGGGGTTTTTTTGATTTTAAATCTTTATCCTGTGTGGGTTTTGCTTATACATTGGATCAAATAATGCATTGCTTACAGCAGTAGTATTTTAAGCATATCCATCATGCTTAACCTGTGCCAACAGCATTATTTATATTGATGGTATTTTTGGATGCAGATAAAGGAGGTTGTGCTAGTGCAGAATAGTTCCTCATTAAAATGTTTGTTTGGTTTTTTTTTAGTAGCTCACCTTTTCAACCAAATGAAGTAGGTTTATTTGTACTGTTGCTTTATCAAAAATATAACAGTGGTGATACTTCCCTTATTTTTTAAAAAAATTGGTTATTAAATGATGAAAGTGATGGAGCTGTACTATGTCCTGATTCAGAATGGCATACAAACGCTTGGCTCAGTCCATCTACACTGGCATGGCTATTTTATGTGGAAAAAGTTCATTGTATAGTTAAGTCAGAAATTGTAAAATTGATGTTTTATGCAAGGCATTTGTGAATTAGCTGTAGAATACCCAGGTGCACTTTTTTTTTTATTCTGGCTTGGTTTGGGGTTTTTTTCTTTTTTTTTGCTTGCTTAAGGGAAACATTTATTCAATACCATACATAGATTGAAATTGGATATGTTTTTTAAAGGCTATAGGTTATTTAAATTATTGCAGAATTAATGCTGGGGTGAAAGAGAAGCTAGCACAACAGACAAAATCACAACCAATGTGTGATTATGCACATACGTAAATATATGAATTTTTTATTTAAAGTCCAAGTAATCAAAATTCTTTCAGTGCTTAAAGTAACTTAAACCCTAAAGAAACCTTTCAATAGCATAGAAGTTAATAACAAGTTAATAGCATATGTTGTGTTCAAATAATTTTTATAGTATTCAGTGACCTGATAAAGAATGTTATCTACTTGTTACAAAAAAATTTGAATTTATAATGGAACAGTACTTCCTTGCTTTCGATGTCCTTTCCCCTCACCTCCTTTTTTCACTCAACGCTTGCTAAAATGTTTGATGAGGCTTTAAAAAAAAAAAAAATTAATTTGTTGTCCAAAAAACCAAGTAGAAAAACTCAAAGTAACTAAAACAAATCCAGTTATCCCTTAACAATACAAATAATATTTTATTGCTTGGTGATGTGGAGTAGAAAAACATCAATTCTAAGAAGTAGAAAATGTCCAAAGGGAAGAACATTTCATGTCAAAGTTGAATAAAAACCTCATGGGAATTGTCATTCCTTGTTGCATTGGTTAAGCGGGGGGAAGGAAGCCATATGTGTGTGTAATATTATATACAAACTATCTGCTGTAGGGTTGCCAATGGTCTATGCATAAAGGAAACTGTGCTTGAAAATGCAGTTATATCAGTGTCAACACTGGTTATATATTCTTTTTCAGCTTTTGAATGATATCTTCTTGTTGTGTAGGAAACTTAAAAATTAATTCCTGGCAGACAGATAATTTTTTCTTGAAACATACCAAAGACAGCAGATTTTCCTTTAAATGCCACATTGAAGTCTGTGCCCCATGCTGTTCCCAACCCTGTTATGGTTTTATTTTCTATTGAAGAAAAAGGACATAAAAGATCAGAAAATAGAGAAATGCAAAGGTGAAGGTCAGTTTTTCTGCTTGCATAGGCTTTTTATGCTTGTGCTTTGAACCCTTGTGAGAAGGATAGAGGCACGCAAATCCAGATGTTTGAAGAGCTATTTCAAAGGAGGTTGGTCAGAGGAAGTGACACCATGTCAGGGCAAACCTGTGATTGTGGTTTTTCATGACCTTGTACAGTCTGATATCCAACAGCTTGACAGCTGTATCCCATTTCAGGTGTTAATGGTGCACTGATACGTCTGCATTTGATTTGGGAGTGCTGGTTCTTGGCACCTGAATTTGTTGGCTGTGCTAGCTGCAGTTAACAATTTGTCATAAATTTGGATTTGTTTTTTTTTTTTAAATACTGCTTACCCACTGTGCTCCTCATTTATATTCGGCATCATTGTAGATGAAGCTTTTTTTTTAGCTGTGCTATTCTTAATTTGCATTGTATTTCAACAATGAAACAAAATATTAGAAAGTGAATTTGGGTTTAATGCAAATAGTCACATCTTTTCAATTATTTTTTCAGCTCAAATTGCTTTCAAATTTCTGTGGAGAAACTTTAGTAAAACAAAATAGTGTTGTAGAAACTCGGAAGTCGGTCTTGAATCCTTTACATACGGCAAAATTCTAGTTAGTCTGGATTGGCAGGCTTCCTTGGTAATGATTATTTTAGGATATAAATGCTTCTAGTCTTACTTTTCCTTATTCAACCACCTGTTACAGTCCTTTTGTTCAAGTTTACTTTTGTTTTCAGAAATCGAGTAACTTTTTAAAAACCTTTAGCTTACAGCTTCTCTTACCATGTTGTTTGCTCTCTTGTATTAGTAGCTATGTCAAGGGCTGCAGCCAGGACATTAAAACACAGAATGAAACTGCTGTGCCTTTTGCAGCTGCTCAAAGGAGAGGCTAAATGAAAAGTCACGCTGTCAAAAACTTGTAAACACAAAAATCTCATGTTCCAAAATAGATACTAAAAATAACGGTTCAAGTAAAACATGTTGGCTTTGGTACCGACAGCAGTTACTTTAGACTTGTGAAGATTGCTATGTATGTATGGGAGGGGAAAGCATTTCCAAACAGCTCCATAGGGGACTTAGGTGAACATGACTTTGAGGCATGCCTGGAGTGCATGTACTCCAAGGTGGATGAAGGCTATCACAAAGTTTCTCTGTCTGGCAGATGGGATAACTTTCCTTTCAGAAATAATCCTGCATTGATGAATTTCTAGGGGTGGGGAATGTTAGGGAGTTTTTTGTAGTGATCTGTTGTTCTGGTTTCTTCAATTACAACATTTCTCAAACTACTTTTTTTTTTAAATGTTTTTGCTAGACCATTGGTATACTTATTAACAAGACTGATTTTTAAAAATATTTGGTTCCAGAAAGTGCTCCTTAAGCCTTTATCTTATAGGATAAATCAATGTTTTTCAAGATGTTTCATGAACAAGAATGAAGCAAATAAGATCTCAAATTTCTGACAGTACAAGGTGCAAAACCAAACAGTTCATCTTGTCTTTTGGAACAGATGTGAAATTTGCAGTGACAGATTGCTTCTAATAAAATTACTTCCACTGCATTAATCTGTTTAGTAACATTTAACTTTGCTTTTCATTATTATACTATTGAGCTTTTTCTAACCTGTCTTATTTCTGCAGCAGGTTGGTTGAGGTTATCTCTCAAAGAAACTTCCACTGAGAAACATCCAGTGTCTTTCACTGAACTGAACCATAAAAATAATAATCTAAACATTTTTGAGTTTGTGTGCATATATGTGTAACATGTATGTGACAGAGCCGCTTATAATACCAATCTGGCTAGATCATTTGTTTCAATTGGTTGTTTTGACAATCATAACTGCGTTACCTTTCTGATTAGGTACACAGACATTTTGTATTGCATTCTCATCTTTTTACTCCATGACTTCACCTTTGCCTTACTCATTTTTGGTGGGATTAGTTAAGATTGCGTTCCATAAAGCAAAAAGTGCATTAGTTCAGAAGTCCAGTCCACAGGGATTGTAGTCATAAGCTTATCATTGTACCTTTTAGTCTATTAAATTTCATTCGAAAGGCTTAACAATAACCATGTTGGGGTTTTTGTTTATTTTTTTTTTAATCTTTGGTTTTCTTAATTTTGAAAGTGCAGGGTGAATTTGTAGGGAAATAATCAGTATAATCTCAGAAGATGCACATGATCCTCCTTAGAGGATTTGTTTCTTTATACTGGACGGAGCAGAACCACCATGGCAGCAATAAGAGTGAGCTCATGTGTGACAGGGTTTCAGATTGCTAGTTTTACTTGGCTTATGTGGTGTCTTTTGTACAAACCCACTGTGTGGTGAGTTAGAGGTGACAAATTGTCTTGTTAAATTGGCCCTCTCAGATTTGACTGAGAGCCTGTAGAGAGCACTTAGGTGTACGTGTACCTGCCCTTATTTATGCCAGTCAAAGCAGGATATCAAAAGTAAGCATCTGCTGGTTTACATGCTAATGGAGCACTTGGCTGGCCTTACACATCTTATGAAGCCTTGATCTTTTTGTGGGTTTGTTTTGGTTTTTTTTTCTCCTAGCTAGTGAGGGCAAATTGAAAGGCAAATTATCTGGTGTTGTTGCATGAGTGTTGGATTTTAAAAAAGAACCATAGTGTTATTTATGGAGTAGAGTAACTCCAGAGTGATTCATTGCTGTGAACATGAAAAAATTAAAAATCACAGTGTGGATTGCCACATAAGTATTGACCTATGCATTTTACTGCTACAATTTTTTTTTTTTTTTTTTTTTTTTGAAACAAAGCAAAATTTTTGAACTGCAATTGAAATCCAACTCTTTTAATTATGTGTTAAATATTGAAGTAAACCGTTTTATTTTGCTATTATTATTACTTGAATGAGTGCTTTCCTAATTATTTGAAATATCTGTTTTCCTCAGGGTTTAGCTGATAGGAAACAGTAAAATGCTATTTTATAATTTTTTAGTAATGGTGGGAGGGGGTTGTTTGGTTTTGGTTTAATTTTATTTTTATTTTGTCATCTTTGAGGATTTCTTTCTGTCTTGTATATCCAGAACTTAGCTTTTCTTTTATGGAAAAGAAATGGGCAGAGAAGCTTGTAAGTATCTGTAACAACACCAGAATGAAGTGACAACAGAGGTGTTGACAACAAATTGTTTTAACCTTTATTTAAAAATATAATTAAGAAATGAGAAGATTACCTTAAAATAAAATCATGGGGGAGAGTCTTATGCATGGCAAAGTCTGCTTTTTCATTACTGCACACTTTCAGCACTCATTTACATTGTTATTTCCCTAAGTCCCTGCAACTGTTAAATTATGCAAATCAAGTTACCATAATATTCAGTGCCAAAATGTTTTATTTAATAGCAGTCATTAATTTATTTCTCTAATCGAATCCACTAGGAAATCATTTTAAATGTATCATTTTGCTTTAAATAGGTCCCAGTTCAGCAGGAAGAAAACCTGTTGGGCCTTACAGTCATAGGGGTTTTTTAACACATGCGTGACAATTCAGCAGTGATGCCTCCCTTTTCCCTCCCATTTACCCAGTAATTTTGCATAATGGGAAAATCAAACAACATGTTTAAATGTGACATGACCAGTTATTTTATAATGCAATGAATAACTACTATTGTTAATTCTCTTGCTCAAAGTGAAGCATTTTAAGAAGAGCTGAATCTGACCTGAGAGAACGAGGGTAGCCCCTCTGAGAGATGGTGAAGGCAATGCTAATGAGATTGAAAAAGGAAAAAAGGAGAAATTCTTGTATAGCTCCAGGTCTCTTATTCACATGATATTTAGAATAGAATACAAGAATATCTTGAATGCAAATGCTGTAGTGAGGTAAGTTCAAGTGGTTCCTGGTTCTCCCCAGGAAAGTGATATTTTTCAAAATCTTAGCAAAGGGGAGGCAGTAGAATTTTCTTTGATTCATCCTTCTGTGAAGTGTATTTCAAATGTGCTGTTTAGAGGAGGGAGATTTTGAGGAATGTGATTTAGTTCACTGCAATCACAAGAGAAAACATTACGGAGTTAGAGCTGCCCTAGGTTTCGGGAGGGCTAAGCATAATTTAAATGTTCTGTGATCTGAAAATACTATTTGAGTAAGATACACAGAATTTCTTTTTGTCAGAGGAAGCTATTGCATTTGAAATCCTGAATTTTAGGTATAAAATACAAGGATTTATAGGCACATATTTATAAGCAAAACCTGGATATGGACAGATTTTCTTTCACATAACTTTAAATTTTTGCACCCCCACCTTCATCCTAATACTCTTATGCAGCTGTGACAGGAAATTAAATTCAGTGCAGGGTTCGAGATTGCAATCATCTCTTCTCCTGTATCTGACACATTTTTTACCTTGTTCTGTTGCAGGGAAGTTCTGGCAACTTGTTTGAAAATGCAAGTGAAATTTTTTGCAGGGACATCTAAGGTTACCTTTGCACCATTTAAAAGCCACAGGAAGCAGAATATCCTGTTGTCTTTGAGAACATGCAAATGAGATCCTTGTCTAATTGAAAAATAGGACAGTTCTGGGTTAATTGCTGGAAAAGACCAATTATCCAAATACCTTCAGTAAAAGAAACAGCACAACCCCTCTATCTTTTTTCAAAGATATTATCATCTTTAATCTGTAGGACATTCACCAGAAGACTACATGACTCTTATTATTCACCTTTGTGAATAACTGGTGAGATCGTTTCCCACTTGCCTTATTTGCCATTTGAAATTAAATGGAGCAGTAGTTCTGTTGTCAGTGCCTTGCCTGTGAGTGTCCCTCCCAGTGACCAGCTGCAGATCCTTCAGCACATGAAGTGATGGGAAATAGTAGGTAGAGGGCCATCACCTCATATTTTCCCATCTTCCTTCTGTGCAATTTAATCCAGCCCTAAACAGGTTGATTCCTTCCACATCCATTCTTCCTTCTCTGCTTCACTTCTAGAAGTGTTGCTGTGGGAAGCAGAGGAATTAAAGGAGTGAATAACCTGATCCTCCTTCGTGTGGGGTGAAGGGCAAAACAAGGCTGCCCTGGTCTCATCATGCTTCTTCTCTCCCCCTCCCCCACAGCTGCGCCTCAAACAGATCTGGCACGGAGGAGGAGCATTCCTGGCTTTAATCTTAAAAGCTATCTCTAAGTGTTCATAGGCTTCTTTGTATGATTATACGTTTTTCATGCAACCCCAATATAAATAACATGGTGAGGTGTATGTGTCTTTTTGCCTAGTAAATGGTGTTTACCTCAGGTAACTTTGTCTCATTCTATGTAAAGTATCAGGACTTAAAATACGTTAGAAGAATAAGTAGGTCTTTTGGACAAATCTGCTTAGATTTTGTTGCTTTGAAAACTAAGATTTTCATTACTTTGAATAAAACCAGGTTTTTTAAAAATTATTTTGTAAATCAAAATCTAAACAGGAATGGCACATAGAAAAAATATATCAACATTAGCCAAAGTAATGCAAATTAATTTTGACCATTCTCCCCGTACATATAGATGTTGTACTGTGGCAGAATTAAATATTCCATGTATTTTAAAATAAAACAATAAATAAAAGTAACAAGCAAAAGTGGTAACTATCTCCTCTTTTTCTTTACCTGTTGACTTTGTTCTTGACAGATTTCCTGTGATTGTGTATTCCTGTAGTCCCAAGATATAAAGCTCTCTGTTGAATCTCAGTGACAGGAAAGAATCTCAGCAGGTTTATTCTTTAGTGATCTGACCTTTCCTCTGTCAACTTGTTTACTTAGAAACAGTTCTGCATCTTTGATTCAACTTGCAGTTTACTGAAAAGCAAGAAGCAAAACTTTTCAATTTGCCTTTCTACTTTTGTGGTCTGTAATTTCTGTTGCAGAATAATAATCTGGAAGAATAAAGGGAAGTTTTTTGTGGTTGTTTTGGGTTTTTTTGGGTTTTTTTTGTCACTTGCAGTCTCAGGCTTGGAATTTTGTCGGCACTTTTTGCTGTCTTGAAGTGCTGTTTGCCTTGATGCAGTGCTGGATATTAATTGGATCAAATGGAGGTAAACCAGCTGCTAATGCCTCAGCTCCTGTCACTTCTACATGGAGATAAAATGCAGTAGGTAAAGTGCTAGCTCATCAGCCCTAGGCTTTTTCCATTTTTCTGGTTGAATTTCTTGGGGGTGATCTAGAAATACTTTTACAAACTCACCAACACTGAGAGAAGCCGGTTGTGAGGGAAGCATGTCTGTGGGCATGAGGAATGAGGGGAGCCTCTGTCAAGGCTCACTCTCAGGAATAATAGTTTTCATCTAGATCCCCTTCCCTCCTCACCATGTTTTCATCTGTCTTCAGTGACCAAACTTTTCTTAGTTAAACTGCATCTACTTAATCTGCCTGCCTTTACCACTTCATGTGGGCATACATGATTTTCTGTCGCTTTTGCTGATCATGGATGATCATGTGTAATTATTGGAGTTTTGTAATCTTAATAACAGGGTAAAGAGTAAATTCATACATACAAGTGGATTTTTTAAAAAATCTAACAGAACTTCATTAGCTGAAGACTGTCGAAAGCTCAGACAGCACATCTGCTTATATTACGATGTTTATTCTCATTGTATATCACAGCATGTCTTATAAAAAAATCCAGAATCTTCTTTCCCTCGTTTTGCTTTCAGGATTTGGTTTTAATGATAAGAATTTTATTTTTTAAATAATACAACACTTAGAAGGTCTTAAACAGAGAAGTGTTTGCTTAGACTGATTACCACTTTGGTAATTATTTGTAGCTGTTCCTAGGCTTCTCCTTCCCCAGATTTCCCTGTAAAAGAACCTCTCTGCTCAAGGCTTGGGAGGATGTTTGAGGACCTTCCCATTGCTTGCAAGTGCTGAGCTCTCTGAGGGTACCCAGGGTATCAAGGTGGGCTTCTCTGCCAGCACACAGCAAAGAGAGCTGGTAATGAGGATTTTTTTTCAGAAGTTCAAATATTCCCTGCCCTATTGCTGTCCCCCTTAACAATTAGTATTATCTACAAATAATGTGTCAGATAGTCATTAAAGCCCAGATTCTTGAATTTATTTGTACGACCAATTTCTGTAGGTTTCAGTATAGGAAACTCTCAAAAATCTTGTGAAAGACGTAAGTGACTTCTCAAACAGCTACACTCAGTTTGCACTCAGCTTCATTTCCCTGATAGCCATCTGCTGTGCTGCTGCACACTCTTGCATATAAAAAGTGGATGGGGAACTTAAAGCGCATTTGCAGATTAGTTGCTTCTTTGTTGTTTCCATCAAGAAGGCAGTGCCTAAGAGATTTCTTTTTGGTTTTGTTTGGTTGGGTTTTTTTCCCCAAGCATGTGGTGTGAATCACCTGAAGCTGTGCAATTGAAAGATGCTTGTATTTTTTTACTTACAACTTTTACTGATTTGTATAGTTTCATTTTTCTTCATCATTAGAGGGGTTTGTGTGCTTAGTTCTGAGTTTATTTTTACCAAGATGTGATTAATTTCTATGGAAGAAGTAGTAAATTATTTAAATGTCCCTGCTTATTGGCAAAGATTGTTGTTCAAAGTGTACAAAGAATCAACATTAGCAATGTTTAGTACCCTTTAATGACACTAGTTTCAAGTGCCATTTGAAGCCATTAGTACCTGTTAATAGTCTTTGGAACAATCCACATGAAAATTTGAAGTGGTTTAGAATCTCTACATTTCATCAGGTATGTAATTAAATTGGTATTATTGAAAGAAATATATGTAAATTAAATATACTCTATGCTTATTTCTCTTGAAAGAACTAAAACTGCAAATTTATAAGAATTTTTTGTAAGAATAGGTGGAAATTTTGCGTAATGGCAAGACAATCATTGTGAAAAGAATGCTGACTAAAAAAGATCTAAGATATCTAACTAACCTTATTCTGACTGGGTTAGAGATAGTGCTGGTACAGCCTATATGCACTGTCAGGCAGAAATTTCATCTAGAAATTAGAATGTAAGAGATCCATTTTTCTTGGTCATATGACTTAGAATAAGTCTTGCTTGAAACTATACTGCCCCTTCTGATTTCCGTGTAGTAAAGATTTAGTCATGAAAATGCTTTTTGTGAAGGTATTTGCTGGAAGAGGCTGAAGCCTGACTACTGAACTAATTTTTACTTGCCACAGAACTGTGCTCAAAAAGAGATGGGAAAACTTGTATATTTGTAGGATTCGAATGTCAGCTTTTCTTACTTGTTTGTTTTCAAGTTTTAATTTTTAATCAACCCTAGGTCTGCGTTTTCAAGAGAGTGAAGCCATGTAGAGTTAGGGAAGTTGTTAATGTGACTTTGAATGTTAAGGAACAATGTGTTCTTAAAGTAATGTGAAGACCATTAAGATAATGTCGTATAAGTAAAATGTATGTCCTCTGTAATTATATAGCAAATTTGATTGAAGAAGGGATCAAAGTCCTGATTCTATCTTAGCAGCTTGCATAAGATTGCTGACCGTGGAAGACAGCAGAGCCCTTTTGACACTAAACATGAAGAAATGAATGATATTGGTAAACAGTAATAAATTTAACTGAAGAGTCTAGAAAGCATATAATGCTAGTGCTTTGGATATTACTTCATTTGGCTTCATAGGAGTCCTAGAAAATGCTTGGCAGGTTTATAAACTTTACTCCTGATGAAAATGCTCTGACCAACAGAAATCCAACAACAGCTAGAATTTACATTTTGAATTGTGTAGGAGTTATACAAAATCCTTTCAGCCTCTCTTGTACATAACAAGTCAGGGAAGAAAGATGCTTGTTTGCTGAGATCCTGCCTATTCTGTGTTACAATATCGTAAACGCCTCAAGAGTTTTATTATTCTTTTCTCCTAAACTTTTTTCAAAAGAAGGCCAAACATTGAAAGCAGCACAGCATTTTGGAAATTAAGTGCTTGTTACGTAATATACTCAAAACTATGGTTTCTTTTCTGAACCAAAGATGTTTGTTTTTAGTTGACTGCATCATTGCTGATAATAGACACCACCAGAAAACTGATAACAATACCCACTTCTGTTAAATGTATTTGCTCAGCGGATGTGTGTTTCTGAAAATGAAGATAAATTCATACTTCACTCAGAAATCTAAGAAAATTATCTTTGGTATATTGTAGTCTTGAAAATTGAAGTGATAGCTGACTTAAACTTCTCTGACTGGCATTTTTTTACATTTCTCACATGGAAATGCATGGTACATCTAGAAAGCCACTGGAATGTGTTGCTAATTATTGTTTAGAAAAAGATCCATCTATCATCCACATAGATGGCATTTCATTTAAGTGTGATGAGTGCATATTTCTGTAAGTAGTGGGACATCCTGTTTCTATTGCATACATCTTGGCAATTACTGTTGTGCTCTCTTCTAAGAACCAGGTTTTTTGCATATAAATATTTTTGCCAAAGTGTGCTTTAGAAAGTCACAGGTACTTGATGCTCTAGTGATCCCCAAAAGAACCTGAGGATATGTTGCACAGTGCAGAATTGTCCCTAGAAGCAGCAGTAGATCCTAACAACCACATGGATGATTTCTTAGGTTGGGCTAGTGGCCACAGCAGCAGGACCTCAATACTCATACACTTTGCTGTGCTGGTGTGCCTCCAAGACTTTGTTGGACTCTGTATGTTGATGAAGTGAAATGCCTTTGGAATTATTTTGCCTCCTGTGTGGCCATGGTGGCAGCTTCAGTATTAAATGTCTGGTAATATCTTTGCCTCATGGAGACATATGTTTAACTGTGTTACATGAGCTTTCCCATCAGTTATTCATCATCCTCAACAGGAAAAGAGTAGGTCACATAACAGCAAGCCAGGTTGTTCTCACACTTCCTCCCTTTAAAGCAAGGAAAGTTAAGAGGTGTAGACCTTGAAACAGCATAATTTGTGATACCAACCAAAAATGGAATGGAAATATCAAATTTTTTTCTACATTAAACTCTTTGCAATTTGGTTTATTGGTTATCTCTCAATTAGCTTGCTCAAAAATAAAAAAAAAAATTGTGGGCAGGTTATTTATAGAGCTTTAATATATTTTCTAATTTCTTGGGCTGGGCTTTTAAAATATGATCTTTTTATGTGTATTTATTTATAAAGTGTGGTTGGTATGTTAAAGTACATTTAATGGGTTACTTTACTATCCCTAAAGTGCAAGCCTCCACTTCTGAAGCCGTCTGTCTGATTAACCTGCCTGTCTTCATATTTAGAAAAATCGCATAATTTAATTTTTAATAAAGTGAAGGTAGAAGGAATGATGTAAGATCTATAACAGAATAATCTGGTTTGGTCCTGATAATGTATCAAATCATGACGTGATTTGGCAATAGAGAAAATTGTTGTAAATGAGTAAAAATAATTTGTTGTTTGAAAGCAAGAACGTGTTTTCAGTGCATGCGGGTGTATTGTTTGATCATGGGAAAAGAATAGAGTATTTGTGGCAGATCAAACGAGCTCATATACAGGGTAGATATTATAGTTCACCTAATGTTTGAAACTTTTCTTCTAAAATTCATCTGACACCTGTAACTTCAACTGTGGCGGTTTTAAGTTTAACAGAATTTTGTTTTAACAGTCTATATAACAGTGAAGTGACTGTGCACAGTTGTTATGTCATCTGTGGGGGAAATCTGTCTGTGATACCAGAAGAGGAATTCTTTGAAGGATGGTCAAATCTATACTTTTAAAAACATACACTGAAGACCTTTCAGTAATAGTCAAGTTTATCACATAAGTTAGAACCTGATCTCAAGGGTTGTTTCACAATTCACTTTGGTATCATTTGGAATATTAAACTTGAACAGTGTCACAGGCAATCCCCCTGTGCACAGATAACTGGCTAGTCTGCATAGAGCAGATCTGTGGCCCACACTCAAGAAGAATTTCTCTAAGTATATGTGCATGTGTATAAAGGTTTGGTAGTTTAACAAGTACCAGATAAAATTTAACAAACAAACAAACAAAAAAAAAAAACCCAAACCAAACAGAAAAATAAAGTCCCCTTTAGTTGGTGTCAGTTGTTGTACATGCAGTAGTAGTTTAGAAATTCCCTCATTTAATCATCAGTGAATAATATTATAATCTTTCAACATTCTAGTATGTTGTCTCGGGGGGGGGGGGCGGAATTGGGTTTAAAACAAATAATAGTAAGTCAAGGATGTATTTCAGATGTATTCCTGTTCCAGTTGGCATTTTAAATAGCAGACTCCTAATTTGTGACATTTGGCTCAGATAAGGGAGGGGGATTCCTTTCAGAAGGGCAGAGGAGATATTCCCATACATACTCTAAAAGCACCAGCAGAGCTACCCTTCAGTGACCCTGCCGTTTGTCCTGGCCTTTGCATATGCCTCCCTCAAATCATAGGCATCATGACAGATCCTCAGCTCCTCCTGTTCTCTGGCTTGTCTTAAACCCTGCAAACACTTGTGCATTTACCTGAATCCAGAGGAGCCTTGTGCCAAGTACTCAGCGTGAATGTGGTGTGTGGCTTCTTCAGTTTATGCTTCCCAGCTTTGCTCTGAACTGTTGTTAAGGCTGGTATGGTGGCTGGAAAATAAGAATGTGAGGTTTTGCTGCTACCTGCTTGTTTGTTTTACCTCTACTGTGTTCTTCAGCTATCAGTCAGTGTCGTCTGTTGATAAAACAAGCTTCCAGTTCAGCCACATCACCACCATATTTGTTTATACTCTTCTGTTTGAACTCTGTCTTCTTATTTCCCTACAATTAATACTGTGATCATTACATGTGGCAATCTCTTTCCTTATCAATGGAAATAAAAAGGCCAAAAGCAACTCTTCCTTTTTTTAAGTGGCTTGCAGCTGAGCCAGGTGCAAGACTAAAACTTCCAAGCTGAACCCTTAACAACTGCATTTCAAACCATTATTACTTTCTCTCTTTTTTGCTTTGCACAGGCCTGCTCCTTCAAAATTGCTGTTATCCTGTGTTTCAAACACATGATCAGCTCACCCCAAAATCATGGCTGGCTCTCCTACAGGCATAGCCTGTGTACTTCCTAGAGAGCAGGAAACATTCATTGTTCTTTCAAAGCTTTTTTTAATTGTGGGAAGTGATGATGAAGGTCTGGTAAAAAGTGTGACAGAACTGGATTCATAAGTCTGAGGAAATAAGATACTCTAGGACTCATTGTATAATAATTAAGTTTTCTTAAGTTGAATGCTACAGGAAACTTGATTCCTTTCTGCCTGTCCCTTATTGGGTTTTGTCATTGCATGTAGCTGGTTTTTTCTTTCTAAACTTGTGTGGCATGTTTTAAACTGTATGTAAAATATGATATGGAGATTGTATCAATGGCATTTCTAAACATAGTATTTCTGGTTTCCTTTCCCTACTTTGATGTCAGGGTTTTGACAATTGCCCTTTACTTGTATGCCTACATGCTGCACTTGGAGGCCCAGCTCATATGCCATATTCTATCTTTAAAGCTATATCATTTTTCCTTTGACATTTTTTATCTTTTTTTTTTTTTTTTTTCCACTCTCAAAGGATTTTGTGTTTTCGTGCTGGTTCTCTGTTGCTCTGGGTTTTGTACTAGTAGAAACAAGTCCATCCAGGTTCAGTACACAGGTGAGGGGGTTTTGTTTCTGTAATTTTCCAGCTTTCCTGCTGTTGATGAGGTGTTCGCAGACATGCTGCACTTTACAGACAGTTTGCTCTGGTCTAGCATTACACTGTATTATAATTTGTAATCAAAATGGCTTCAGATGATTTAGCAAGCAACACTGAATGCAATTGCTAAGTACAGGCTGTATGGAAGCACAGCTGATTTAGAGCCTGCTCTTGGTCTTAAGGCATAAATCTACTGGTGCTACGATGGTAATGTGGAGGCAACTGTTTGTTATCTCAGCCTGGCATTATAGAGCCCAAATTAGGTTAGTGCTGTACTGTGGTCTTTGCATGTAACAAATACTGCTACGCATAAGGAGAGCACAGAGAGACTTAAAATCAGCTCTGTCTGTCAAAAGTGAATTCACAGATGCATCTCAAGAGGATGGGCAGCATATTTGTATAGTTCTGTTCCTCATGGTTTCCTTGTTCTGAAACAATGGGCTTGTTGGCTTTTACTTCGAAAGGGGGGGTATTTACTAAGATGAGGGGAATAGTATTTCTCCTTGGAAGAAGAAAATAATTCCTGTTAAAAATGCCAAGGGTAGGAAAGCTAATGGGGATAAGTATGATTAGGTTTTGTGGTGCAGAATGATGAAGAGAAATATTCTTGCAGTCTGTGGTTGAAGAGGTTACATACGATTTTTACTTGTGCAGCTGTCTATAATAAGCCTTATTCATTATATTTCTCCACCACTATCTCTGGATTTAACTTACAGAATTCAAAATTTAGCACTGACTTTAATGATGCTACCATTGATTTGCAACAATTTCAGACATCTTAAATGGGTTTCTAAAACAGGCTAATGTTGTTCTATTGATGTGTTAATGAAGCTCTTATTTAAGTAATGGTACGCTATGACAATATTGTGTGGCGTGACATCTTCCCCAAACTGTTCATGAGAAGTTATGTGTTTGAAAAAAAGAGTAGGAGGGCTTGCAGGCGGAAAGTTCATTACCACTAAGATGGTAACAATACAGTTTTTAAAATAAAACATATTTTGTTTTAGTTTGAAGAGATCCAGCTTCAGATTATTTTCATTTTGTAATCTAATTCTGAAATGTTTTTGTATTTTTTGTTTTTATTTATTTAATGGCTGTTTCATTCCCTTGCAGTAAGTTTGGCTGCAATTTAATAGATTTTCATTTTATTTTTTTTTTAAGCTTTTAGAAGGTGGAGGTTAGCAGTGCTTCTTATAGAAATGTCCAGGTAACAGATTTAGCATCCTCCTGGTGAACAGCAGGGAATAGAAAAGACTTCCTTAGGAGGATTTAATTTGCCTAAGAAGACTATCTTTTCAATTAAAGGGAATTTATTATGAAAAATCAAAAGGCATTCAGCCTTTTTGGTGATAAACTGGCTTGTTGCAGTCAGACAACACTTCTTCCAAAGAGAAGGGCATTGATAAGCTATTTAAACTGACAGGTGTAACTGGCAAAGGGAATGCGAGTTTCTAGTTGTGTAGTTACCAAGACAATTGTGGGATTTAACTTGAGTAATCTGAAGGTGAACAACTCAGAGGAGGGAAATTAAACTGGTGACGGGTCTGGAGTGCACATTCTCTGAGGAGAAGCTGAGGGAGCTGGAGGTGTTTAGCCTGGAAAAGACGAGGCTCAGGGGTGAAACAACAGCCTGAAAGGAGGGTATAGCCAGGTAGGGGTCAGTCTCTTCTCCAATTGGGCAACCAATTAAAGGGCAAGAGGACACAGTCCTAAACTGTGCCAAGAGAGGTTTAGATTGGATATTAGGAAAAGGTTCTTCACAGAAAGGGCGATTAGGCATTGGAATGGGCTGCCCTTGGAGGTGATAAAGCCACTGTCCTGGGAGGTGTTTAAGAAAAAGCTGGACGTGGCACTCAGTGCCATGGTCTGGTTGACACGGTTGTGTTAGGTCATAGGTTGGACTCGATTTTAGAGGTCTTTTCCAAAGTACTAGATTCTGGGATTCTGTGATCTTAGGGAATACATTAGTGAGTTAATCCAGTCAGAAGCCACTGATGCTGTTGTTTCACTTGTGGTGGCAAAGATAGAAGTTCCAGTGTCAGGAGTTTTTCACTGCTGAGTGATGTAACGGTGCCTGGGCAATAGTATGATACTGGTGAATAAAGTTAGACAGGGTGGTAACAGAGAATTGTGGTTTAAATCCTCTGATTGTTATGCTGGTCCTTAACTACACTTGGGATTTTTTTTTATTATTTTTTAAATCTTTCCAATGTTATTTCTGTCTGCACAGTGTAATGGTGGGAGCATTGGTGTGGAAAGACACAGCTGCCCTCTGAGGCTATTTACAAATACTGCAGTCTCAGTAGCTGCTCTGTACACTTCTAAAACTGATACATCCTAACAGGTGGTACAAACATTGGCTGTCCCAGGAGAAAAAAAGTACTCTATTAAATAAGATAATAGTATACCTGTATAGTATCTTTGATTCCGTAATTACATACTAAGGCTGTGAACTGTAATTATTTAACCCACCTCCAGTTTACAATTTGACAACACTGCTATGTAAGCCTAGAGTTGTAAGAGACGGTAATTTCAGGCTTGAAATCTCCCAGCATAGATGTGTCCAAAAGTCCATTCTGCACTCTGAACTCTCTGTGGTTTTCAATTACTACACACAAAGGTCATGATTTTCAACTCTATTGTTCTGCTCTCCACTAGCTTTTCCAGCCTCTGATTTATTATAGTAGAGAGTGAGATAAGAACCAGTAAGTTAAAAAGTGTGTATGTTTTGGTGGGGGATGTGAGCAAAGGCTACAAATGCTTTTAGTAAAACAGAATGCTCTCTTGGTGGTTGCTTTTCTGCGGTTTATTAGTTCACCTGCCTTCAAGTGAGTCCTGCAGGTGCTTTGACAAAGGGATTGAGAGATTGCCTAGTAAATTCCTCTGCTTCTTGTAAATACTTCTGTGCCTTATGTAGATGATTTGTAACTTCCTATGCCAAGGTGTCTTTGTAAATCACACCAGAGACCCCTGTGCCTTCCAAAAGCCACAGTGTGGCTTGGATGAGGAAATGAATAAAAGCTGAAGAAAAATACTGACAAGTGTTAAGAGAAAATAAAGGTGTTGAAATTCTAAATGGGTCTTGAGGAAAGATGTCTTTTACCCTTGCTAGTTTCTCCCACTTATGCCAATAGGTGCTGTTTGCTCATGGAGTTATAAGATCAATTATCTCTTCTGCCAAGTGCCAAGGTCCTAATTTGAATCTCCTCCTCATAAATCTCATTTCTGTTGTGGATTCTCCCTGAACTACTACTGATCACTGAAGTGATACATCAGACACTTGAGTTTGGCTCATCCAAAAGCCACCTCTGCCTTGAGAGATAAGTTTAAACTTGACATAGGGACTTGAATTATTCACAGCTTGTGTTGACATGATAATGTATTTGATCTCTCCCAATAGTTGGAGAAGAGATGACAGCTGTGGGTGTTTCTGATGCATGAACAAAGTGGGGAAGATCACATTTAGGAAAACTAAATAAACCATTACTTATACAATGATCAGTTTCATTTCACCCTGGATATACTTCGAAAGCATTTAGCTTGTTTTGTATACAGCTCTGAGATAGGCAAGTGTAATATTTTTACAGAGGGAGGAAGTGGGGAACACAGCATAAAGTTAAGTGCTCAATTTGAGGAGCTGGAAATTCCAAGGCTCAATTTAAAGAGCTGAAAATTCTGGAGTCACTCATTTCAATCCCTTTCTTGTTTAAAAACACATTTTTGGTTTTCTGCGAGACCCTGTAGGTCAAAATTCAGGGCAGGAGATATTTAAAAGATGTGTAGATGTGGCACTTAGGGACATCATTTGGTGGTGGGCTTGGCAGCCCTGGGTTAATGGTTGGACTCAATGCTTTAGAAGTCTTTTCCAATCTAAACAATTTTATGGTTTAATAAATTCTGGAAATGTTTCCTTCTCTATGTAAAGTATTCCCATGCATATGTATATGTGTGTATATATATGTGTCTGAAGAGTGGGAATAGTACTGCTAGCACTTACGATGTGAATTTCTTTGTAGATATTCTTACCTTATTTCTTCTGAATTGATTACTGTCAAAGCTGAGCTCCACATTTTAAGATTGATCTAATTAATTATATTCCAGATTAATACCATTAGAAAGCTAAAGATACTGATTTTTTTCGTTTGTTCCTAGCAGAAAAAGGAAAGAAGAATTTTCAAGCTTTAGACATATTTTTCAAATTGTTCAGGTACTTGCTGTTCTGATTTCATAAAACATGTTCTGAAATGTTTCTGAAGTCCAAATGAAAAGATAGATTATTTCTAAAGGAGCACAGAAGAAGGTTTGCTAAAATATTCGCTTACTTTATAATTGAGAATGTTTAGATATGGGGTTTTTTCTTATTTACATAAATGGATGGAGTGGCAGGAGTAGGGGTTTTCTGGTTCCTTCCTAGAGCTCCTAGCCTGTACTCTGGCTGGACCTTGGCAATTTCCTTTTTGCATCTGTAACTTTTTAGCACCTAGTAATTTCAGAAAAATCAGAAGGGTTGGGCAATATTTTACCTGCACTTACTCTTCCGTGTTGGTACAGGAGGAAAATTTTTAATCAGCTGTGGTTTTCCTCTGTGTCATCCAACTTGAGAAGGAGTTTTCTATTTGGTCTACCGTTTCTCCTGTTTGTTTTGTACTTTAAAACTTAGTCTGTGGCTAAAATGTGCTAGTATGCAAAAGTTTCTTACTTTCAAAAATGTTGGTGTCACCTCTTAAAATTCCTGATGGAAAGAAATGAAGAAAGTTCGCTAAATTTTTAGAAATGTTATTTTACCTGCTGGGAAAGTTGCAGTGCTTCTGATGCTATAAGTGATAAATGCAGTCCTGGGAGACCTACAGGTTGTCAATAACCTTTGATTGTCTATGGAAGCACATAAAGTCTTAGTAACTGACTCCTTACAGAGACAACTTGTAGTCCACTGTAGTTTGTAATGAGGGAGGGCTGTTACAGTCTGATGGATATTTGGAGGCTTCTACAAAATGAGGTGGCTCTTTCAGGCTTGACTAGAGTTGGAAAATACCCATAACTCTATAGATTCTTTTGTTGGAAAACGCACAACTTGGCCAGGATTGATGTAAATTGTCTTTGTGTTAAGATTGTACATAAGGACATACTTCATTCGTTGGTCAAACCAAATGTTTAGTTAATTTTTTTTTGTTTTATTTTGTTTCAAATCAGAAATACAAAAGAACTGATACAGATAGGAGTTACAGAAAAATATTTTAATAAATAGATATAGACATCTGACTTAAACAGCGTTCGTTATTAAAAGACAGGCCTTTCAAATGGGAATTTCTAGTTATTGACAAGATCATGTATTTAACTTTCTGAGTGTCAGGTAAAATCCCTAATATAATTTAATTTTAAAAGGAATTTTCAAATGTCACTGCAGACCAAATATAGAACTAGTGCTAATAAAAGCCCTCTACTTCTTTCATTATACTCATGTGCATATATACTTCCAATATGCTTTCTATTTTCTCTTAGGCAGTGTTTGCTAAGGAATGGGCACTTTCTGATGATGCTTACCACACAGTGAGACACTTGGGCTTGGAGGCTGCCTTAGATTACTTTTTATTTTCCTTCTCTTGTGTGAAGTTGAACTATGAAGATTGTCTTTCTTTGCACAAGAGAAGAAAAAAAAATGTTCACTATTTTGGTTTATCAATGTTGTCATTTCTACAAGCTTGAAGGCTGATAAAATTTAACAATAAGAGTAGTGTCTTTTTCTGAAGCATTTGTTAAGGGAATGAAGACAAGAAAAATATGGAGTCATAATTTTGAAAGATATATGGTGGAGCACTGCTTACTTTTTTTGATGATTCTTCTTCAGCACTCTAACAGTGAAAATCTGAAAGCACAAACACCAGTCATCTCACTCTGTAATTCAGCATATACTTTTAGGGAGAAATTTCTAAATAATCTGAAAAATCTAAGCTTATACTAACTAAAACTATTTCCCATTAAAATAGATTGTTTTCTGATGAGTACTTGTGTACATTTTACTTAATGCTTTTGGTTTTTAAACTCTTTGATGTGGGCACTGTTTCTTCCTGTGCAGAGAAGAGAATGTTTTCTGTTAAGTCATTCATGTTAGTGAAAGTGCTTAGAGTTTCAGCCAAGGACAGGGTTGATTTTTCACAGAGACAATAAAGAACCACAGAGGAGCCTGGAGCTGCGTGGGCATGGCCAAGATATTTCGCTATTCGATACCATCTTATGTCATGGCCAGGGTGGGGGACAGGGAGTGTCGCTTCCCAGAATGACAGGGGTGTTCCTTTTCTGAGGGAGCAAGTGGCAAATGGAATGGTGGGTAATTAATGCTGGTCCCACCTGGAATGTTTGTCCACCATTGGTTTTCACTGTCTCAGGCTTGGGGGAAAAACAGAGGATCTGGGGGCCATTTTGTTCTTTGTCTCAGGGGCTGCACAGCGCTGGGTCAGTTGGTCAGTGGTAATTTTTTGTATGTAAATTACCCTCTTTTTTGTATACATTCATTATTAATATTGTTGCTGTTACTGTTCCTTTTCTTATCTCATTGCTGTTTCTAAAAATTGTTCTTAGCTCAGGATCTCTGCCTTTTGTCTTTCTCTGACCATAAAGGGTGGGAAGTGGAGCGGAGAGGCTCATGGTCCTTCATTTTGGTGGGAACACTGATACCGTTCCTAAGCCCCAACACAGAGTAAAACCCTTTTTAGTTCACTTAAAATTAATATAGCAAACAAACCAAAGCAAACTCATTCATGTTGACATTTGTCTTGACAAATCTGTATGCATTAAGTGTAGTAACTTCAAATTATGCTTTACTAATAAGTTAAACAAATTTTCACTTCCACTTTGCATTTTTAGTGTCTAGTTTTGTGTTGTGGTGACAAGGCAGATTTATAGGAAAGTGGGGATTGATAAAGTGGTGAACCTGGGGTTTGAGACAATTTAATGCTAAATCAAAAACATCTCAACCATGGTGAACAATCTATCCCTGTTCCAATTTGTTTAAATGCTCTGAAAGAATAGCTTTGTCCTGACAAGATTCCAATTGGATTGTGTCCTTTCTGCTTTCTTATGCTATTTGGTATTCAGGCAAACTTTAAATTGGAACGATGCCTCTGTCTTTTTACAGCACAAACACCTGCACGGACTTGGGTTAGATGGAAGTATGCACAAGCCTCTTAATGCTTGATCCACTTCAAACTGGTACTACATGTCTGGCATTAATGAGCACGGCAGCATGGTATGAGCAGCCCATGTAAAGAAACTGAAAGCCAACTCAGAAAACCTTTGTTGTAAACCTTAATATAAAACCAAGCAAAGCCACTGTGGTCAGTAGAAGTAAAAACAGCAGTATAGATGACAGCACCACAGCATGAGCTGTCTGTTGAAGAGAACTGAAAGCTGTGTTTGTAGTGGATGCTTTCTGGATTCTGTCTCAACCTGTACAAATAGATCACAGCTGGAGTATTTGCAGACCCTCACATCTTCGGGCCATGCTCAACAATGATGTTTAGTATAGTTTCATTTTTCCTTTTGCTGGCTCAAAAGTAATTGAAGTACAGGTCAAAAAGAACATCTGACTGAAAATACCCATGTCAAGATAGCAGGACAATTAAAACAGGAAGAGAAGGTGGAGGATAATAGCAGGACTCAGCAGTCACCGAAGCATGGTAACCTTCGTTGCTGATCCTGACCTCTTTACCTCTTTTCCTTTTAACTCCCCATGTTATACTTGTATTTTGGGAACATGTTAACTGAAAAAAAAAAAAAAAAAAAAAAAAACAACCAA
>VZTE01006407.1:1985384-2004781 GCA_013397775.1 Eulacestoma nigropectus | reverse complement strand
CAACAACAACAAAAAAACCAACCTGCACCAAAACGGAAGAGAAAGCGGACACTAATCTAAGGATACTAAAATAGCTCTGCAAAATGGGGTATTGGTATTGCAATTTGAATGCAATTTAAACATTTTTTAAAATGTTAATTTTCTATTTTTAATCTTTTTTCCTAACTGGGCACAGATAAACCTATCTAAAATGACACTTGGCATGCAGTGATTTGAAGATCACTGTCTGTCCCTTGATGTCTTCATTTGACAACATCTATATGTTACCAGGTTGCCATGACAACTAAGTACAGCTGTAATTGCAACCCTGGAAAGGTAATTCTTTCACTCAAAATGTGGCATACATTTAGCCTGTCTGAAGTTTCAACAAACCATCTTTTAATGACAAGTATTATGAAAGGCCTGAATGAGGTGGTTTCTTTGATGTCAATTTTTTTATTATCTTGTGTAGCTTAGCCAGAAAGACATGTTGGCTTTTATTCAGTGGAGTCTGTATTTTTTAACCTTTTTATGTCTTATTTAAGTTTCAGATATATGGTATCAACTGTGAATTGAAACTGAAATTAACATATGAAAGCAAAATACCACATGAAGTGTACAGTTATTTGTATTGCCAGTTCTGAAAGCAGATCTTGATGCATTCCTCATACTTACTATCCTTTGTCAAGTGAGTTTGTATGGCTGACTGTATTTTTTTAAATTGGAAAAAACCCAAACAAACCAAAAAGGGAAAAACAAACAAAACCAAAACAGAAACTCAACCAAATACCAAAAAAGCACACCCATCAAACTTGAAAAATAACTGCAAGGGTTTCTACTCAGCAGGCAATATAGGCTCTATAGTACCACAAAGGCAATCTTAAGAATCAAAAAAACTGCAGTAATTTTAAGACATTTCCACCTGATTTTTATGCCTGTAGGAAGAGAAAAAGAATCAGGGAATTATGTGTGCAAGCTGAGCCTTGTCATTCTTCTACAATCCTGGATGCTGAGAATTAGCACCGTGACTGCATTTTGCCCGGTTGACAGCCTGACCCATCTTCTGCATGCACAATGATGTGGTCTCTCACCATCCATTTCCATGACACAGGGAAACTATTATGAGAGTCAGCTACACCACTTTGTAGTAGTGAGAAAAGTCACCTTCCATGGTGTTTTGGTTTTCCACTCCGTGAAGACATGGTAGGAGCATTTTCTAGGTTTCAGAGCTCTTGCTCACTAAATGATAGTACTGTTATTGGGATTTCTGGCATAAATCAGGCAAGTTTAGCCATGCAGTTTGTTACAGGTTTAGTGAAAGCTGAACATAAATAGCCTGGGTTTAACTTCATATGGGATAAATGCCTGCATTTATCTTTTGTCTCAGCAATCTCCAACACTAAAATCATCCTCCATAAGACACACATGGAAATGTCTGGGATTCTTTTTTTTTCCTTCTCTCAGACACAAGAGCAGGGTGGGGCTTTGAATGTGTTTTGAAAGTCAAGTTGATTTTACTACAACAGCTTTGACTTTTCAGCATACACTTCAATTGTCAGTTGAAAAATAGTTTAAATGCATCGAGGCCATTCACACTCCCGTGTTGTAGTTCAATCCCAGCTGGCAAACAGACTCCAGAAAGACACTCACTCACTGCTCCCCAAGTGGGTTGGAGGGAGAGAATTGTAAGAGTAAAAATGAGAACTTGTGGGTTGAGGTGAAGACAGTTTAACAGGTAACACAAATAACACTCACAAGCAAAGCAAAACGAGGAATTCATTCACTAATTCCCATCAGTAAGTAGATGTTCAGTCATGAATAACAATGAAGGAAGTGAAGGAAGTTCTCCTTGGGAAGACAAATGCCATAACTCCAGATGTTCCCCCTTCCTCCCTCTTCAGCCTTCCCCTTCAGCGCTGAAGAAAGACTTTGTGCCCGCCCAGCCTACTTGCTGGTGGGGTTGGCTGACAAGCAGAAAAGGCCTTGACTCTGTGTAAGCGCAGCTCAGCAATCATGAAAACATATCTGAATTATCAACACTTTCCCCAGCACAAATACAAAGCACAGCCCCATACAAGCTGCTATGAAGAACATTAACTCTCCCCCAGCCTCAAACATCACATCCAGATACGAAGGGGTTTTTAATAGGTCTTCTTGCAAGTCTGAATATCCATGATAATTTCAGAAGGACGGGTCCTCTGCAACAACTGTGGCACAATGCCAACTGATTTGTTCTTTTTCTGTTTTTTGCATTTGAAATTATTCAAAGTATTTTTATTTGGCCTTTTTTTTTTTTTTTTCCGTTGTCTCCTAATGAAAGAGAGGACAAAACCATGGTATCATTCAGGAAAAGAGAACTTGTATATTCTGAAAGAAGTCACAGAGGCATCACTTGAGATGTCCTAAAGCTCAATATAACCAAAGGAGTGAGCTAGGCTTCCAATAGTCTAACGCACAATGCAGCGGTATAAATTGCAGAGAAAGAATCACGATTGTTTAATTTGAAATAATCCTTTTATCTCTGAGGCCTGTGCTTTGCAGTATCATTTGAGCATTTTGTGTGATCGGTAAACAGTGTTCTAATTGTTTTTGCAGATCACTAGTTTAAAAAGCCATGCACACCTACACAGGGTAGAAAATAGGCATTCTGTGATTAAAAGACACTGAGCATCAAACACGTAATACCAACTGGTAAGGTAAGAGGATTAGGGATGGGACAGCAATCCCCATATCTCTCAATGCATCTT
Source organism: Eulacestoma nigropectus (assembly GCA_013397775.1). Taxonomy (NCBI): domain Eukaryota; kingdom Metazoa; phylum Chordata; class Aves; order Passeriformes; genus Eulacestoma; species Eulacestoma nigropectus. The sequence goes on along the minus strand of VZTE01006407.1, from coordinate 2,002,055 downwards.
ACTCTGAATATTCATATAGGGAGATATTCTTGTGCCTCTGAATAAACTAGGGTGTGCTGGTGTAATTCAGCTCAGAATTTGCTGCTTAGTAGATATGAAGTATATGAGGTGTTTTATGTTGCAAGTTAATTTTCTGCACTGGATTTTTATCTAGTAAACCTCTCATTTACTTTTTTCTGTAAACTTTAAGTATTCACTTTAGCACACAGAGAGATAACAAGGATCTTATTTTCTGGTTTCTGGTTTATGCTGTATTTGTTAGTTTTCTTTATCTTGAAGACATTGAGATACAAATGTGGCCCAGTGTTCTTGCAGGAAGACAGGTTGTTTATGTTCTGTGAACCAGTTATGACTGTGTCTTTAATTTTTTATTCCAGTTGCCAGTGTTTCCTGACAGAGGCACTGTGTTTTGCCTTCAAAGTTGAGAAGTTCTCTCAGTCCTGTAGTAACTCCACACCATTAGTTTGTTGGTTTGGTTGGTTTGGGTCTTCACCTTCACTGTTGTGCTCTGAATTTTCTCTCGGCATATGAAGGGACAAAATCCCTTCCTTCCCTCTTTTTTGTATTTGTTTGGTTTGTAGTTGCATGTTTGCTGAGTACATGGTCTTTCCTTCCCTTCATGAGAACTGTGCTTTCTGGCTAACCTGAAAATCACTTGCATGCTGTTGTGCTCTGCCCCCCAAATGCTCTATGTCTACAATTTATCTGTTTAGGGTTGCGTGGTAGGGTGTAGCTTATAGATATGTTTATGTTGCATAGGATTAGAATGTAACTTTTTCATGATTTGCACAAGGAATGCAAAAGTAGGAATCCCTTTAGTGTGCTTTCTCAATTGCCTCAACGTTCTTCAGAACCCCTCTGTTTTAAACCCACTTGCTTTCCCTGTTTGACCCTATACTTAGACAGGACTCCACCTGCCAGGAAACCAGGCTCTTCACTTTCTGTGTTGTGCCAATGCTCTTTAGGGGCTCAGTTTATTTAGTGTTATGGTAACTTCATCGACCACTTCAGCACTCCTCTGCACAAAGCATTAGACAAACTGTGCCCACTGAGGCAGCTTGCTTAGCCTCCTGCCCTGGGGTCAGCACAGCAATGTTGGGAGATAATCACTTCACCTGAGCCTGCTTCCCACAGAGACGTGTTACAGTCCCCTTTCCCACAGACACACGCTCCTCCTTAAAGCAAATACATGTCAACATCATAATGGTGCCAAAAATTCATAAATTATATATAGACTGCCTCTATCATCATATTTCTTCTTTGTCAAGGAAACCTCATTAGGATAGAGGTGAGCTAGTCCCCTGGGTGCCTTTCTGATATTCTAGCATCTCAGTCACAACACACCTTATAATCCTTATTAATTGAGAATTCAGCATTCACTCAGTCAGTGGCCCCCCCTATCATGAAGTTATTTTAGGTCTGTTTTCATCTACCCCATGTAAATCTCCTTTCTTGTTACATGTGGGAAAGCTGTACAGAAAGAAGCATTCATAGCTCCCACTTCTGAAGTTCATTCATCTATGAAATCTGTGTTTCATGTGCTTCACACATGAATATTGGAGGATTTACATGAGGTAGGTGTGAATTAACCTGTAATGCTTTTACAAATCTCTACACTTGTGTGATCATTCAGGCAAATGGGTGGTTGTGGTGTCTGTATGAAAGAGAAACCACTTATGTACAGTTTTGTTATTACTGTAAAGCCTTCTTGGGGAAGTTCGGAGTCCAGAATGTTTGTCTGCCAGTTAGGTGGGACTTGTAGATAAGAGGGTAGCGACTACATATTTTCTGTTGCCCATTCAGCATGTATGAAGAAGTTGTTTCTTAGGTAGAAGTGTGATACAGATATAGTGTCTTGCATACTCTGTAAGAGTTCTGGTGTTTAATATCCGTATTGTGATTAATATGGTCCTTGCAGCCTTTGGTTATAAATGTGGAAATGGGCTCATCTGTAAGAATCAAACTTTCAAAACGTACGATCTATGCCTATAAATCTGCGAACCCATTTTGGCAATGACAAACCTGTTTGAAGGGAAAACAGTATTTAAATCAGAGGGTCACACAACATTTTCTTGAAATTATAATTCAATAAAGAAATTTATGCTAATTAGTGTTTAAATCTCTCATCTTGTCAGCTCTGCGTGGTGCCTTGTTTGAAGTGAAATGTTTTTCGACACAGCCTTCCTAATGCAAAATTTGTTTTCCTTAGTTCTTTGATGTTGTTGTTAAAAGGAAAGACATAAAAAAGCACTTTTTTTTTTTTAGCAATAGTAGTAAAGGAGGGGAATTGAACGGATTTGATATTCATATTACTTTATATGCAAAGCCCCAAAGGATTTGTCAATGGCTCTGACCTATCTTCATCAAGAATAGCGGAAAAATGATTTCTATTTTGTATTATAGTTACACCTAGAGGCCTCTTTCAAAATCAGTTTTATCAAATTTCGTGTTATACATGTCAGTGAGCATGTGTCCTCCAAAAATTCACAAATAGGCCAGGCAATGACTATAAGTAAAACTGGTGTTGTGATAAGTGCCCCTGTCTGTACTGCTTTGTGGAATTGAATGCAGCAATGGCAGCATCGGTCCGAGGTGAGCTGAAGGAGGAGAAAATGGTGACCGTAAAGGCTTCCTCCAAGAACATTGGTACTGTACCAATTTGCACTGCTTCTACACAACATATTCATAGTGCAGTGTAGTATAAACACATATGTACTTGCTTTAAATGCTGTGATTGTGCAGTGCATTGTAATCTGCTGTTTGTCTTGCACCTGGCAGATTCACTTGCTCCTGGAATATTTTGTTTTGTGCAACAGAAATGATAAGATATGCATTATGAAAGAATAATGTGAGGGTGTGTCTGTTGGGGAATGTATGTGTGCATATAGACATATATAGACATAAGTAAACCAAAAATTATAAAATGTCATGCCAAAAAAGCAGTATTAAAGTAGCTTTATTAAGGTCAGCATATTTAGCTCTTAGGAAGTTGGAGATGTTGTGAAGATTTTCTTCCTGGTCTCTGTTTAATCTTTTCTTCCCCTCTCCTGTTCATTCTTTGTGCACAGTCCCTAGACCTGCTTTATCGCACCTTATTCAGTTCAAATAGAACAATTTTTATCCTTGTGAGTATTCTTAAGTTGTTTTGCCATTACACATATGATATTAAAAATTGGTATCATTATCCTTATTTATAGATTAGTTTTTCTGGAGTTTTATCACAAAAAAGGATAAAAAACATTTGAGTAGTAGGAAGTCTAGAGCTGAGGCAAACAGATTAACATCAAAATAGGAATTTATTTGTGTGATCTGAGATGTCTGGGATCATGTTTCTCTGGGTACTGTTTGGTTCAAAATACATTTTCTGCTTGGCTCCACAGCTAAGAAGTTTGGATCTATATCCCTTCTACAAATAAGAACCAGACTCTTCAGCTAAGAACCTCAACAATGTAAATTCAAACATTTAACCATCTAGGAAAGTTAACGTTCTGATTTTGTCCAGTATTCTGTTTTCTCACTCAGTGAATATGTAAATGGAGAATTAAATTCACCATGGCAACATCCTAAAGACATGACTCTTTTTTTTCTTCAATATCTCTCCACCTTTCATAGGGACATCCAAGCATAAAACAAATGTCACAACGATTTTGTGGGTGTTAGTAATCTTTACAGATCCCCAAGGAGAGGTACATGATATCCAACCACATTTCACATACAGAGTCAAGTAAAACAGTATCTGGTCAATTTTAAAGATATATTAAGTGGCTAGCAGTCAGTGTGACACATCATTTTATTATCTGCCTTATGTCGTTGTCAAGAATGAAAACTGTAGGACTACTTGCAAATGATGACTGAGTTAACAGAACACTCAACAGTAATGGAAAGTTATTTTTCTTTAAGTCAAACAGAAGATATTGAAGGACTGGTAAGGGTGTGTGGGTCTTGGGTTTGAGTTGGAAGGTGTTGGTGTTTTGTATTTTTTGGTTTTGGGGGAGTTTTTGTGATATTTTGGATTTAGTTGGTTGGAGTTTTTTTCTTCTTGAGACACAATACAGAAGAGAGTTGCTTAGTCTTACAACCAGAATAGCCTGTGCTTGAGCATATTGTCTTCCATTTTAAAAAGAAGTCAAATTTTGGTAGTGCATACTGAAAGGTTTAAAGCTTTTTCTCTGAAATGAAATATAACAAAAACAGGGAAAAAAAAGAAAAGTTATATTAACTCTGAGTATTCTTTTTTTAATATCATAGGTTTTTTTCAAGACACTCTGATCATTCTTGAGTAGTGTAAGAAATCATAAGTTGGGATAAACTTGGTTACCAGACTTGAAAAAAATAGAAGTCTACACTAAAACAGATTCTTCTTCTCCATACATAGCACAGAATTAGCTAGAATGCATGATACATCTAGAGACTATTTCAAATGCTGTGTTTGTATTAAAAGGATGTTTCATTTCTAGCATTCTTAAATGATAATCAATTGCATGAAGCTTAAATTTCTAGATGGATTGATTCATTTTGTCTGTATTATAAATGATAAATTGCAGTTGCAGTGCTTGTTTATATTAATTATGCATCTTCAATCAATAAACAGCTTCCAGCAAATATTTGAAAATGCTGTCAAATCTGTTGGTATTTTCCATGGATTAATTTGTATTGTATGATGCTGATTTTCTGCTCAGAAATTTTCTCTCAAAATAGCAATTATTAAAATGTGAACTTTGTTCACATGTAAACTAATATCTTTTATTAAGAAACCTGATAATTATTGCTTTCCCTATGATATTATATATTTTTCCTTATGAGCCCTGTCATTTGTTAACTTGACAATTTGGAAATTTTCAGTCCTCCCTCACATCCTAAGGCAGCTCTAAATGTAGTATGATAGTGCTGGAGAACAGTGAGCGTAGAGAAACCGTCTCATGGAGCTATCTGAAAATCAATGATACTCATTAAAAATAAATTCTAATCTGTATTGCTATTCCCAGGTATTTTCTCTCCTTGGATTAGGTTATGTTGCATTGGGATGTTTTTTCTGTCTTTGCTAGCTGTGTGCTATAAAAATGCTAAAGCATTCAGGCTATTTTAATCATCCTTTTAAGTACTGCTAATACTGTTGGTTAGCTGATCCTCAGTGGAGCACTGTTAGTTAAATGAGTCATTTCCCCTGCTCTAGCAATAAGTGTCATATTTAGAGATATTAATAGCACCTTCAGTTTGGGTAGATGTTGCACACTTAGTGATTGGAAAGGTCTCAAGTCTTGCTTCCTTAGGAAGAAATTATTTGTGTGATCTCCAGGCAAAAACTGCCTGGAAAAGTGTGCTTTGGCAGTGGGTGTGGGGAGCGGTGCAGAGTATGCTCGCCTGTTGGATGGTTTCCTCTCGTGTCACACATTTGTGTGTTTCAGTCGGGAACTGCCACTTAGGTCAAGGGCAAGCTTTGACAAGGCTGTGCCTTTCTGTGACTGGAGCTCCAGGCTGTCTGTTCAGGCCTAAAGGAACTAATTGTAGTGTTAGCATGGTATGTCAAAACATTTGTACAGTCAGTATTCATGGATTCTTTAATATACACTTGCTTTTAGAGTTCCCTCAAAGTAAGTCAGCACGGAACATCACTGATTATACTTGTAATTACTACCAGCTCTGCCTGCCTACGGAGCCATGTGAACACCCACTGCTTGCAGGAAATTCCAGGGTTCTTCAGCCCTTGCTTTGCCCAATTCAAAAACGTCATTATTGTCAGACAATACATCACCATTAGTGTGACTGTTTTGATGGCAGGGAAATTTCCTCTTGTCTCGGGGTAATATGTTAAATAGAAGATGTTGGTAATGTCAACCTTAATAAAAGAAAAGGTTTTCTGAATGGGTTGTTTGGGTTTTTTTCTTGTATTACATATCAAAAGACCTTTCCCTTTAAGTTCAGGCACTCTTTGGTAGGATTTTGATAAAGAAACTTTGATTACTACAAGATCAGTTTAGCTTAGTAGTATGACAAATAGGAGTGACTGTCCATCTTGGACCTTTCCCTGCCTCTGTCATGTTGCCACCAAGTGCTGCCCATTTCTGAAATGGTTCTGAATTAGTGAGAAAATAACAGATCTGCCAGAGCAGTTTTAATATTTAAGAAATGTAGCCAGGCAGGAGGGATATTCTAATAGTGCTGGGGCTGCAAGCAGAGAATTGCTTCTCCTCAGTTTTATCTTTTGCAATGTATAGTTAATATTGAAGGTCTGGGTGTATTGGCTTGCTGTACCTGTCTGACATCTATATGTAAATCTGTTTTGTATCCATAGTTAATATTTCATTTGTCTCCAAGCATAAAAACTTTAGAAACATGTTACTTTTCTCTTTGATAATAGGCTCAGGGCTTTTAGTCTCTGATCAGGAGAGTAAGGAATTTCACAGAATGCCATCTGAATTTAGTTAATTGCATGTGGATATAAATCTATATTCTAAACACAGCCCTCAAAGGCCCTCAGTTTAAAGGTTTCCATGCTGTGCCTACATAATTCAGACCAGTATCCTGTGTGGAATATGTATGTTACCCTCAAAGCTAAAAACTCATGTATACTTGAAGTTAATATTGCCTATGGCTGTGCAGGTAAATAACAATTTACATCAGTATGCTTTGTATTACATCAGTGTGTTTTGTCATGAAGAAATAAAATGGCAATACTTTTCTGTTTGTGAGCAAAACTAGTAAATTCTATGACTTTTTAAAATCAGTTCATGTGTTTTTATATTCCATAAAAAGTTTTGGGAAGTTCTTTTCTCATATTCTCCATATAATTCTAGTACTGACAACATGACCTCTGGTTCATCTCTTTATTGAAAATGTGGCTAACAAAATATATTTGTAGATAGATAGATCTAGACATTACAAATATATATTATTAGATTTTCAATTCATTTAAATGCAGAGGTAGTTTTTGAAAATACTATGAATATTACTGACTACATCTGTTGAAATGATACTATGCTTGAGTACTTCTGAACTTTAGGGGAAACTAGGAGAAATGTGCATGCTGGAAATCAGAACACTTGCTCATATAATTTAATCTTTTGCTACTGAATTATTTGAAGGAAAAAAAACTAAATACATCTGAAGCAATTACTCAGAATTAAGAAATAATCACAAGGTAATTGTGTAATGCTTTATCAATGTTTATTTTCTTCTCAAGATAGATTTTAATGTTTTGGGTTCTTTTTAGCCAGTTTATATGGCAGTTATTTGGAGTTCCACCTGCCAGATAAACAAGCAGAGAAGTTTAAAGGAAACTTGCCTTTTAGTATGTTAAGAGACATCAGGATAATTCTTCTCTTTAACCTTCTTAGACTAAAGGAGCTAAAAATATGCAGGGAATGGATGTGCTGGTACCCCAGAGAATTAGAAAGGCTGCACCTCTTTCTTTTCTCATGGGATTACACTTCTGTGGGTTGGAGGAAAGGAAGCTCAAGTGGAGAGAGCTCCTTTTGCAGAAGGCAGGCATTTCTAGGCTTCTGCAGTTTTATCCTTAAGGTCCAATGATACAAGGCTTTGATTTGGAAGAATACATTTGAAGGTGCCTTTACTATGCGTTGCCTAGATTGAACGAGGAAGATCCAAAGGCCCTTAAACTTCAATTAAAATTCCTGGAAGACAGAACACAGTCTGGATCTCTTGTGTCTGAAAGCAGTTAGGGTAGCTTGTGAATAATTTTGCATTTTTGAGAAAGCACAGTCCTCAGGCCCAAAGACTTTAAATCTTGATTAGATTCAGGCCTCATGAGTTGGTCTTGAAATAAATTTATATATTCAGTGCAAGAAGTTAAAAGAAATTGCTGTCTCTTGAAAAATGAGAATCAGCCTTTGCTGAAGAATCCCTTTAATTAAATTTCTAGTCTACATTTTTTCTTTTAAATTCATTCAGCATAGTCTTCATTGCTGTCTCCAAAATAAAACTTAGTTTAGTTAATTGGCTGCTGAAAGTGAATAGGCTCTTACGTTGCTGCCACATGACTCTTTCAGTGCTAAGATGGGGAGTGGGCTATATCCTCTGTGCAGAACTCTCAGGACATGCATGTTGCTGCTGGCAAGAGCTGCTGCACTTGGGTTTAATACTTGCATTCCTTCTGTCTATATTCCAGACAAGCTCTGAGTATTTGTATATGTTTCCACACACAGCTCTGTCAATATATTTTGCCACTATGTGACCCCCCCTTTATTTCTTTGCAATATCCAAGCATCAAATGGCACGATGTTTCTTTGCAGTGAAGGTGAGATGGCAGTGATTTGTTTGAAGCCACCAAGTAAGTCTTCAGCTTTGGCCAGAAATGGATTTTTAAGCTAAATCATGGTGATAGACTGGCAGAGTAAGTAGTACAGAAGAGTCATAGGTGATATTAAAGTAATAACTTGGTAATTCTATTCTTGTTATTGAACTGCATGTCAAGTTGCAATAAAAAATTATGAATAAAAATAGTTTAAAAAAATCTTTCATTAAGGAGAATTAAAAGGCTGAGAAGTTTTGACCAAATTTCGTTGCATGATTTTAAATACTTTAGAATAACTTCACAATATATTATTTTTAAAAAGATAGGTCCTGTGTGAAAAATGTTATTAGTGGAGTCCTTGAAGCAAATGCTAGAAAATGGCTTTTCCATTACTTTGGAGGCAGCATTAAAGAACCATGAAATTCAGAGCTTCTGATTTTATTACAGAGATTTTATACTAGTATTTAAGCATTCCCCTTATAGACCTTATATCTAACATCCAGCGTTTTAAGAGAACTGATATACCTGAACATTTAACAGCAAGTTATAAATCTATCAGATTTTCTAAGTGTTGTAAATACTTGTATATCACTAACTTGCGTTAAAAACATACTACGTTTTAATTAAAATTCTAGTATACATAGAACTTGCTCGTATAAGAGGATGTTGTAGATTTAGCACACCTGAAGCAAGTTATCAGACCTTTTATTATTTTTTTTTCAGTGAGATGGATCTTTTACAAGTTAAATGACATTATTAGTTTGTGTCTTATAACTGAATAAACTTCCAGAGAACATTCCAATTATAGTCATGATTTTCATGGAATTTTCTTTCCTGTTGCAGTGTCATTTGCAGTCTATAGAAAAAAAGATTTGCATTTTATTCCTCCCTGGAGACAGTTTACAAGAAAGAAGAATTAGTAGGTAAAAGAGAGCATGTCTGAAATATAGCACTTGTGCTGACTGCCCACCCTCCCACCAGTCTCCTCTTTTCAGCAAATTCACTGAAGCAATATGTTTTTAAGCCTACAGATTATTTAAGGTGGCTGATGACTCCAAGAACACAGCTGCTAACACCTGGGTTATAAATAGGGGAAGAGCTGATACATATCTGTGTCCAAGCCAAAATATTCTACTCAAGGAGCACTTTCAGAAAAAGAACAGACGAGGACAATGGGAACAGTTTTGAAGAAGTATGCTCAAGTGGCACTCTGCCAGGGCAGGGCAAGAGGGGTTACAAAATAAGAGCAAATACTTTTCTTAGTATTCAGAACTATGGTTTAGAGGAATCCAAAATGAGGGAGGAGCTGGGCATCTCAAGGCTAGATGGTCATTGTTACACGTTTGCTATGACATTTTTTTTTTCTTAAATACCGATAGTAGAACATGGTATTACAGGTCACGTCCTTTTCTGAGATATTTGTGTGCCTGCCTAACACGTGAGGCAGATGTATTGTTCTATGCCTCAGTTATTGGTCAGATGACTGCTCTTTGAATATTCTGGTCAGTGTTAAGAGAAAAATACCTTACAACCGTAGTGTTCTGTTGTCTTCTCTCACCGTGATAAAGGACAAGGCACAGGGAAGGCTGGTCAGTCCTTGGTTGGTAGATCTACCAGGAGCTTGAGAAAATTCATAGAACTGGTTGGCAAAGTCTAACGGGGGGGAGGGGGGGGGCGTAAATGATTGCATTAAGAGAACATTGCATAAGGTTTTTTCTCTTGGAAAATTTATAAATTTCAGGTTTGTTCACTTGGAGTTTTGACATTCTATTTCACCTTTCATAAGGTTCTTTCAGAAGTAACAACTACTGATGTTCAGACCAAATTTGATGTTAGGTAATTGTGTCTGTCTTGCAATGCTTCTAAAGCAGTATAATCACATCCTCTCACAAAATATGGTCTGGTGTTATTGCATATTTTATAAAATAATTGTTCCTTCTTCCCTAAAGTATATGTCTTGAAGGAGAATAGGCAAATTGTTTCTGACAGAATAATTTTAGGCAAGCTAGCAGGGAAATAAGGTTGGCTAATGCTTTCCATCATTAAAGTCTGCTTCCTGTAGCGTATAGTTTTACCAGACTTAAATTTCTGGTTTGAGGTTTTCTGTGTTTGATCTCTGTTTTAGGACAGGTGTAAACTCTTTGCATGGAACAAGGTTTACAGGTATAGGTGTAACACACCTGTAATTATAAAATCAGATAATTGGAAATAAATCTGGGTTGAATTGGTACACTTGCTGTTAAAATTTTGTGGACTCTTGCATGGTTTAAACATAGTTAAATGTTTCAGTAAAATTAATGTGGCAGTCTTATGTTTGGATAACGTAAGTAGTAACTGAAAGCTGAGAAGTGAAAAGTTACCAAATACTATATTATGTATAATGTTCTTTCCAGAAATTTAAGGTCAGTCCTTAGTGTGGTGAATTCATAAGCTTGAAATGAATTCATTTGTTCAGTCACCAACAAGCTAGGGGAGCCACCCAGAGGAAAAGCAATGGCCTCTATTTCATTATATTCTTTCATTGGATCCCATTATTGTGGTTAGGAAGGAAAATTATCTAGATTTAAAAATTTTTCATTTGCTATGAGATCATATGAAGTATCACTTGCAAATATAATTCCAATTGGCTGAAATACCCACTGATGGATGAAAAACTGAAAGGCAGTAGTCCAAAACTACTGAATGATCAGTGACAATGCACTGATTATAGGGAGCAGGATCTACTGAGGGCAGCTCCAGTTGTTGGTACCCCTGCCTATGCTGAGTGAATGGTTTCAGTAGTTATTTCTTGTGAAAAAATGCCACATGTTTATAAAACGTGTCGGTTACACTAGACTGTGAGAAGAAATAAATAATGGAACACAAAGCATCTATTAATACAGAGAGGCAACAGCAGATTTAAATTTGTTATACAACATAAGTAAGAAAAACAGTTGCAGATTTAGTTTAAAAAGAAAAATCTTGTCCTGGTGGGGGAATCTCTTTTTGTAGTAAGGATATAGTTTGGTGCTATCAGGTTCTAGTGCAACAGCATCAAAGCTGCACAGCTTGGTGTGTGCTGAAAGTTATGAGCTGAAATAGAAAATCACAAGTTGAACCTACAATAATGAATCATTGGTTAGAGATTGGTCTCTGACTTGTAGAATAAAGAGGTCTAGAGTGCCTCAAGTTCACATCACTCACATTAAACCCCTTGATGGTGTTCCTGCTGTGTACACATTGGTCTCCCCTGGACTTTATAGGGCACCTCTGCCACTCCCAGGCATACATATGAGAGCATTGGGTGTGGCCAGAAGGGGAGAAATTCCGTTTATAACCTTAAATAGAGAGAAGATTAAGTCACAGCCCACCAGAGTGATGGTTTATGGCATAATGGCAAGGGCATGACAGAGAGCAGCTTCTCTGATAGGGAAGCTGGTCCTGGCAGAAGGTGACATTAAGTGTGCCGTCTCACTCATACTGCCCCTTGGAAGGAAAAGCTGAAGTAAGTCCCCACATCACCTCAGTAGTGTCTGAGTGAATACTTTCTTCAAAGAAAGAGGCACAGATAGTCAGTGGGACATCACCCATTAGAAATCTGTGTTGTTTGCTGACATATGTGCATGGCCACAGTTGTTTGTGTGGGCTGGAATGACTTTGAGTCTGATCGTTCTCTGTAATGATACATAAGTAATGGGCTACAAAGAATTACTAGTAAGTATGCTAAATTAAGATAGGAAACCATGATAGCTTGTGTTGGACTAGTTCCAAAAAAATTTATAACCTTATGGATCATTGGTCTTTTATATACATATCTCCAATGTCTTCCACACCATTGAGATCAACAGTGTATGCTATATGCCTTGAAAAATCCATGAGTGACTATGTTGGTAAGAAATTCCATCACTCTGATGATTATTGTTCTTCCCAAGCTAATGTAGTTGATGATTGTTAACCTGAGAATTATTAGGTATGGGATCAATGATGTGTGCCATCTGTAACAATGAAATTGTAACTTTAAATGGCAGAAAGCATTAATGTCTAACACTGAGTATTAATAAAAAGCCTTCCATTAGAAATACTGTAATTGACAGAATCAAGGAACTAATGAGATTTCACCTCTAGTTTTATTAATTTCAAGCATCTAGGGTTTGGGATCTAAAATAGAGATCTAAATCTAGATAGACGTTCCCAAGGAGTATCAGTGCATGTTGTCAAAATTTAGCAAAGTCAAACTTAAAAATGTTTTTACAAAACCAAGGAAGTTTTTTGTTTGTTTGTATTTTTGTTCCTTATCTGTTTGGTTTGGGGATTTCTTGTTACAGTCTTTGGTTTTTTTCACTGTAGTTCCCTTTTTTTTTTTAGGAGCAGAGGTTTTCCTGAAATTAGAAGCTGTTGTGGGATAAACAAAAATTCTTTGGACAAAAAAGTCTGTTAAGCTCTTTGGTCAAAATTGCTACTTGAAAAATACTAGTGTAGTCATAGAATCATAGAATAGTTTGAGTTGGAAGGGACACTTAAAGGTCATCCAGTTCAACCCCCTTGCAATGCACGAGGACATCTCCAACTACATCAGGTTGCTCAGAGCAGCCTTGAATGTTCCCAGGGATGAGGCATTTACCACCAGTCTGGGCAACCTGTCCCAGTATTTCACCACTCTCTTTGTACACCTTCCTTGTAAACCTTCCTGGTATCTTAGTCTACCCTCCTTCAGTTTAAAACATTAACCCTTGTCCTATTGTGACAGCCCCTGCTAAACATTGGTCCCCATCTTTCAAGGCACCCTTCGTGTACTGAAAGACTGCAATAAGGTCCCCCCAGAGCCTTCTCTTCTCCAGGCTGAACTATGCCAGCTCTCTCAGCCTTTCCTCATAGGAGAGGTGCTCCAGCCCTCTGATCACCTTCATGGCCCTTCTCTGGACTCGCTCCATTAGGTCCATGTCCTTCCATTGTTGAGGGCCCCAGAGCTGGATACCACACTCCAGGTGGAGTTTTACAAGGGCAGAGCAGAGGGGTAGAATCGCCTCCCTCGCCCTGCTGGCCACGCTGCTTTTGATGCCCATTGGGACTCTGAGCCATTGACCACTACCCTCTGCATGCAACTGTGCAACCTACTCCTCATCCACAAGACAGTCCACCCATCAATCCATATATCTCCAATTTAAAGATGTTGTGAGGGGTCATGTCAAAGGCCTTACATCCAGATAAATGACATGTCCACCTTGTCCACCAATGTAGTCGCTCCATCAAAGTAGGCCGTTGGTCAGACAGGACTTGCCTGTGAGGTACTTCCAAAAATGCAAAATAGACTGGTCATTAAGGTGTAGCATATTGCTTATGAAAAATACTCCACAATGTGATGGCAGTATATATGATGTTGTTGCTGGATATTGAGGCAGATTTTCCAAGATGAGAGTTACTATTACAAGGCATTTTCTGTGACGCTTTCCTTTAAGATGCTACTTGGTCTACATGCAGTTGCCAGTGAGTCCCTTGTTGTTGTGTGAAAAATATATTGTAAAAGTTTCCTGTGAATATGTTCACATCAGTCACTTTGTATGAAAACAGAAATTCCATCTGAGCAATGACCTACGGAGAGAGGGCAAAAGAATGAGCAGTAGGATCTGTGCCAGTAGTATGTCTTATATCTTGAGGAGAATGACTTTCTAAGATTAATTCATTTAAAGCAAGAGGAATCACCTTGTTTTATGACTATGCAGTAATCTCAAGGTCTGTACATTACTTTTTTGTCATTATGAAAGGTTTCTGAAGTCATGTTAAAAATATGACCTGTTAGAACAATCCAGTGCGCAAAGCCTATTTGCAAAAATTGTTTTATAAATCATGATTCATTGTGTGATTGTGATAAGTATGTAGTAGAAAAAAATAATCTTTTTCAGTGGTGTATTCTTTTATGGCCTTCTTTTTATACAGTCAAATTGCTTTGCTACTTTGTTCGTTATCTGAGTTTAAATAGTTCTTACATCTTTGCTTGCATATTTTCACAGGGTCTATTTTACAGCACTGAAACCTTTAAAAGAAAAAGCAAGGGTTTTTTTTCTTTCTTTTGTGCTTTATAGAGCCTTTCATTTGCACTCATGTATTAATGTTTCAAACACAAGACTAGGCATGTTTTAGTGAAGTATCACTCTGCTCATTTTTGACCTAAATTGTGGACAATGCCTATTGGTAGAAGAAGATTGCCTAAATCATCTGCACCACTGGCCTGGGCTATAAGTTCTAACCCAGAGGGCAGCAAACCAATGCTGATAAGCATGAATGAGAGCTGAAGTAGAAATCCTTCCTCACTGCTCCTTTTCTGCTGCACTGTGCCTGAGCTGTCACAGAGGTGGGAATGATTTGGAACACCATAAAACTGTCACTATGCCCCTTTCCTCTGAGTTACTGCCTGATACAACTGCTACTCTGTGTTTCTCCCTTGAGTTTTGTATCAAAGGTAGAATTTAGGCTCTTTTTATAAGCAGAGTATAGGTGTTTTCAGTCTTTGTGAAAACCTCATTTTCACTGACTCTCAAATGATTTAGAAGTATAGTTCTGGTCTAAAACATGATGACAACACAGATTTGTTACTTCCCTTTACATGACATGAGATCAATTTACACCCCCATTTTTTTTCATTCTTCTGTGCTTGAAGTACTTGAAAATATTTTTCTCTGCCAGCAAGTGCAGATAGCTTACAGACCCTCTGTATTTAAATACCCCATGTATTTAAGAGTGTTGCCAGTTACCAAACTTCAACAGTGTAAGGAACAACAGATGGAGAGCATAATAACTTTACTATCTCGGTAGAAAGCCAAAAAGCATCAAACTGTTTGACACACATGCCCAAGAGCGCATAAAATGATACCGTTTTTTTCACTAGAGAAATTTTAATCTAAGATCTCATTTGACCCACAAAATGTGAAAGGTATACTTGGACCTATACAGTTTTCAATAAAAAATGCATTTGCTGTAACTTGTTTACATTTAAATCAAAACATTCAGGGATCTATACCCAGCATAATTAAAAAATAAGTAGTTACAACACTTCACTCTAAAAATCTCTGATATAGAGTACTCTATTATTGAACTGAGTAAGACTTATAAATCTTTCACTTGTGTGCATAATCTTGAACTCTTCTACTGCAGACCATCAAGCTAAATGTCCTTCTTCTACATACTACGATTAAGAATGTGCAGGCCTTTGAAACTCTGAGCTAAGCTTTTCTAAACATCAGTGAATGATTTTTCTTTCTTTTTATTCCAATGACATGACCTCTGAATCAAATCATGCAAGGCTTGCCTTAGAATTAGTCTCTCATGCTTTGAGAGCAAGCCAGCAAGGGATGTGTAAATTATGCAGAGAGCAAATCCTGACTGTGTGTCGTTTACTTGCACAACAAGCTCAACTTTAATTAAGCCAGGGCCTAAGATCCTTTGCCAAGTTGCTTTCAATACTGATTTTACAGTTCATAGAGCAACATCCTCACCTATGCGAAGCCTTTTTAACCCTTCCAAACCCTGCCTGTGGTAGAATGTGTGTGATAGAGGGCAGTTGTAACTCAGTGGCTCTTTGATAAATACAATAATTTTAGCAGATTGCAGACTGGAATTTAAAGATGTGGATTTTTGGATTTCTTTGGTGTAACAGGTATAATGATTGACATGACCTCCCACTGTATTGTTGGTATTAAATCTACGAGATTATCACCTGCTAACATCAAATGGGAAGGATTAGAAAGAGGTGACCTAAAGGGCGCACCCAGGATTTGGAAGTGAGATAAATTCTCAAAACTCAAGAATACTGAAAGTCCCATGTGAACTGCAAAGGTGTTTCCCACTGAATGGAATCCATTCTAGGGTTGCACTTTACCATGTGAATTCTTTCCTCCTTGAGCAGATAAAATATTAATCCATTTGGCTTATATTCTATAGAGCTATATTTTTTAACTCGATTATAGCTGCCAGCTAGCAACTGTCACTGTTTCATTTTAGAGGGATTTTGGTTGCAGTAATTTATATTCTAATGCGTTAAACATTATTTCTAAAACTGATAGGGTTTGATTTCAAGTAGTAAAATTCAGTGGTGTACCTAATAGCAAGGTCTACCTAAAATCCTCATTTTAACAAAGAAGAAATTGAAAAAATTGATCTCATTACAAAATTCAGTGATAGCTGTAAATGGTTAAACTTGGCACATGCTGTTAGTGCTTTGGACTTAATTTATGAAAATCAAAGAGAATTTTTAAAGAAGAAATACAAGTAAAAGATTTGAAGGTTTTTCCTCTTTTTTTTATTGTTGTGTTTTTTAAAATCGCTGTACTAGCTCTGATAAAGGACTTAGTGCAGAAGCAGAACTTAGAAGTGTGTATAAAAACTAGTCAATAGTTGGGGGGTGGGGCAGAGAAGACGATGTTTTGTTTTATGCTTTTTGGTGTTTG
>VZTE01006407.1:1909482-1985327 GCA_013397775.1 Eulacestoma nigropectus | reverse complement strand
CTTTTTCAGTATTAGATACCTCAGCAATGTTTAAGAGCTCTTTCTCATTGTCTCTAATAAGCTTCAATAGGTTCTTCTTCCTGACTCAGTTAATGTCAAGTTTCTGTTAGACCTCAGATGAGAATGAGGATTTGGATTTTTAAATAAGACTAAAGGGAAATTTTTGCTGTTGGCAGTCTGTTTTAAAGATGCTACCGTGTGTCAAATACAGCCAGATTTGGTTGTCATTGGATTTCAAATCCTTTCATTTATTTATTGGCAATTTCAAAAATAGTTTAAGCCTCATTATACCTAAAGCTTTTGAATTAAGCTCTCTGAGGCTTGATGGTGATGGTTAAAATTATAAACTGCTGTGAGTCCTGGTCATTGAGCTGAAAGCCATTATCAGGTAGTGCTGTTTGTAGCACACTGCTCATATTCAGATCTAATGCATGCTGTGATGTATTTTTATGTGAGATTCCCCTTTAGTGCAATCTCTGGAATGAGATTGCACTAATATTAAATGTGTGTAAATATTAATGCCTGGTTCAGATGGTATCTTCAGCATTATCTTATGTGCCAGCGTTGTTTCCTCTCTAATTTCTGTAAGACACTCAATGAATTAAGTTATATGTTTGTGTTGGTATTTTAAAAACTCTGTATGATGCTGAGCATTAAGTAAGAAATATTCTACCGGTTCCTTTTGATTTTCAGCTCCTGGTCATGCAGAAATTCAGCAGTTGTTAGTTCCCCCCTAGTCACCCTCTCTTTTACTGAACTTTTATCTAGGTTTTTTTGGTCCATGAATTTGCTATTGATAGTTATGTAAATATTAGGTATGAGTATATGGTGAAAATTCAATATTTAGTTTTCAGATATATAGGCACAGTCTCCACAGAGACTTCATGCCTTTTTGTTTCTTTTTGAATGACTGCACACATCTCCATATCTTTTTTCCAGTTCTTTATTTTCCTTTCAGTAGCTTCTTTTAACATCTCTTTTCCTAGTCATTATCTGATCTTGTCATGAAAACTGCAGTCTCATCATTGTGTCTTAACTCATTAGTCAAAAAAAATTGTCATGGTTTCCTTTTCTAGCTTCATAAAACTCTTGTTCTCCTCTCCCAAATTTCATGCAATATTTTCTCTACTCAATATAACTTACAGGCCAACTCATCTTAAGGAGGTGAAGCCTGAAGAAGAGAAAGATAATCAGGGATATAATTGCAATTTTCACTTAAACATGGGGGAGGAGTGTTTAAGAAAAAGAAATTGGATTCCTCTTGGAGGTGTGGACACAGAACAAGTAGCAGCAAATATTTGGTTGGACATACTGGCGTAAAACGGTGCCCCAGTATGTCCAGGACTGTTCACTGAAGTTCAAGTTTTTGGATGAGCTGGGGGAGACAAAATGCTGGCATAGTTCTTGGTTCTTTTTCTGGGCTTGTATGATGCAGAACAAATAGAGAGCTATCCAGTACTCAGGTAATGTTAGCCATTTCTTACCTCAGGCTCCTATGAGGAATGGTTTTGAGTATGCCCTAAAGACACTATCAGATATCTTTAGTGTATTGGATTAAACCCAACTTAGATCTCACATGCATTACCAGCAACAGGGCAGGGAGGAGGAGGAAGGAAAAATAAAAAAGAGACCTTAATAGGATTATGCCTGCATCAGCAAAAGTTATGCCCAAGAAAGAATGTCACACTTATGCGACAGGAAAAAAAAAAATTAAAGTGACATTATGTAGCAGGAATTTCTATTTGTATTGTTTTTATTTGCTTTAATTTTTCATTCATGCATCACCCTTAACCTTTAGGGTAAAAGGTATTTCACATTAGCATAAATATTAAGCAGATGCCATTTCTGCTACATAAAGAACTTTCAGCTAATCATTTTTCCATGCATTTAAATAGGAATATTAGAATGAGGGTAATTACTTCAGTTTTCCATGAGTGATCCATCAAGACATTGAATTTCACTGTATTTTGTTGCACAGATTAGTAAGTGTAGAATTAAATTACAAACCAGTGTTAGAATAGTTGAAGTGTTTTGACAAGTTTGATTTTTTTTTTTTCCCCTAACGAAGTTAGGGTTATATTTTGCAAATGTATAATATCTATAATATTGTAACCTCTTATGAAGAGGTTATTTTGTCAGGAAAATGTACATCAGATTGGATAATAGGAGAAAATCTTAGGTTTAAGATATGGCCCGTTATATGAAGGAGTAACCTATAAGTGCATTAGAGTGTGTGAAAAAATTAGCTAGAGAAGTTGCTTTAGAAATAAAAATTTTCAGATTATTATCGTTGTTGTCATTATTTGATTTCCCATCAAAGATGGCACTCTTGGCATTGGGGAAAGGCAGTACAACGTTGTTGAAGCAAATGTTATTGTAACAAAATCATACAACTTCAACATAAATATCTCTGAGAGTTTCAGATTTGGCTATCAAATAAAAAGAGCTTTTATTTGCTTTTCCAGTTTTTGGCCATTACATCCAGAGAAATTTTATTTTCCAAGTCTTTACAAGAGGATTTCACATTAAAACATCACACTGAAGTAAGTGCAAGAATGTACTGTTTATCCCCTTTCCAAGTGGAGAAGCAAAGCTTTTTTTGTGCCCCTCTCTGCCTGACTCTGTGCTTGAAAGCCAATCATCAGCTAAGCAAAGTGATGGGACTTGGAAAGAAATTTGCTTTTTGAGTCAAACAGACTGCATTGCCAGAATAATGTATCAGAGGAACTGCCTATTGCATGAGAGCAGATCTGATATTAACAGGATGCTTTGTTGGTTGGAAAAATCCTAAGTAGGCATTGACTTCTCTTGCCAATATCAAGATTTATTGGCAAGAGACATATTGACTTCAGCAAATCCATGACATTATTATATCTCAAAGACTAATAAATCTTGTTACCAGCCAAAAACATAAGTCAATATAATTACGCTTGATGATGCATATTTTCCCTAAAGATCTCAGTGTCATGTTATACTTCCAAGAAATATCAAAAGATCAAGGAAAAAAAAAAGGGAGAAGTCAGTATAAATAGCCACATTCGCATGAATGTATGTCTCGTAGTCTCTGGGTATTCACAAATTGCCTATTTCTGTGCCCTTTCATATGCTTTTTGAAACAGGTTGTTTTCTCTTCAAAAGTTGGACTCCTTTTCAGCAATAAGATTTAATTTTTAGTATTGAAAAATAACCAGATGACACATACATGTGTCCACAGGAATTTCTAAATTCACAGATTAGTCTTGTTTCCAAATTATATTGTAAAATACATGGGCCTATTGGGCTACACAGGACTGTGGTCTGTTGAAGAGACCATGTTTTATTATTCACAAAGGAAAACAGTGCTCCAGTGTAGAAATTCGGTAAAGAATCAAAAACATGCTCCTCAGTAACCTGATTTATTGTAAGCCAATTTATTATTTTAGGAAAATGAAAGTAGTTTTTATTTTAAAAAACCTTCTGCTGTTGACTATACCAAAGGTTTATTTTCATTGGGCTTTTGTCTTGGATTGTGTTCTTTACAGCAGAAGGAAGGCGGGGGAGGCCCAGGAAGGCTGCTCAGCTGTCCCATGGTGGGAGGGAGCCCCCCTCACCACCCCTCCTGGGGATGGCATGGTACCCAGCTGGGATCTGAAACATGGATGCACCTTGTTGGGAGGCGTGGACAACATAGCTGCTCAAGATTCAAAATGTTTGCAGCTAATATTTCACCATAGGAACAGCATCCTGCTGGGGTTGCGTTTGTGGTTGTACATTAATTTCTGGTTCTCTGGGAACTGTCATGAAAATGTCTTTGCCTGGATTAGTTTTGACTTCTTTCTTGTTTTATAACTGATTTTTAAAAGTCTGAAGAAGCTTCTGTCTGAAAATATATAAACACTTCTCTACTTCTCAAACTATTACATATTTCAGTTATACCTTTTTAATTATCCTCTTGCTCAGCTCTTCTTCATTTTCTTTTTTGAAGCATGGTATTTTCTTAACCTGTTGACATAATCAGCATTAGCAGCTTTTGTTTCTGACTAACGAAGTAGGTGACAATCCTCTTAATGTGGAAGCTTTGGTTTATTCTGTTGACTTGCAAAAATATATTACATCAAATGTGGAAGCTGGATCACAGCAAACATGTAAA
Organism: Eulacestoma nigropectus; assembly: GCA_013397775.1. Classification (NCBI taxonomy): domain Eukaryota; kingdom Metazoa; phylum Chordata; class Aves; order Passeriformes; genus Eulacestoma; species Eulacestoma nigropectus. Next base: position 1,981,198 of record VZTE01006407.1, on the reverse strand, counting down.
TTTCTGAAGAAAAATAGGACGGTTCAAAAAATGTAACCATACATGAAATTACATGTTTATATTTTTAAAAAGAGGGTATTAAAAAAAAAACCTGATGTGAAGACCTGCAATGACACAGCAGTGATGGTAACAGCTCTGCACAGGAGTTAAATTCAGTTTTGTTTAAAAAAACCCCAGTTATTGAAAATGCATTTTAACAAAATTGAAGATACTGATGGGGTTGAGGAAGAAGATATGTTTAAGATATTTATTGAAAAAGGAGGACATTATTAAGAATAGGTGCTCTGTCAGATCTGATGTAGTTGAGGTCGCAAAACAGTTTCCATATGGTGTGAGAGATTGTAAAATATTAATGGCTCCATAAAATCAGGCAGCAAAATCCCTTCCCATAATCTTCCAGTAATTAGCTGGAGGATTGCTTTGCTTCAGAGCAAGTAAGAACTGTCAAGTACTTCTCAAAAGCAGAGATTTGATCAGGGAGATTTAGCATGTTACAGGATCATATCAGTCAGTATTTTAATATTTAACCACATAACGTGCTTATATGTTATTCAAAAGTTGAAACAGTTGGTCTTACGTAATTTGAAGCAATTTACAGAGACTGAGGTTTCAGCATAAGAACATGAAGATAAATTTTAAAATCTGCATACAAACACTCACAGAATTACAACAGCTTTTTTAACCCTGTCTGTCCGGTGCTACTCAGAGGGTTTCAAGGTGGCACCCCGCTCCTAGAACTGGGTTTTTCTGCTAATAGAGACAGTATTAGCCCTGCAGGAAGAAAACAGTTGCCACATCATCTCTAGACTCAAATAGCATGGGCTTTTTCATATGAATTAGTACATGTTCTCCAAACTAAATTTTGTTGGATTACCCTTTTTTAAGTACCCCAAATATTGTACTTCATATTTTGAAGTTTGAGAAATAGAGTTTCCTCCTTAATGGGTTATATTTGTCACAGCACAGAGCACAGCACAGGCAATTGTATCAAAGAGAAGAGGTAATTGAGTGTATAATAAAATCTAACTTGGTAACTTTCTGTTGTGATAATCCTTCTCCCTTTCCCTTCTGACTTGATGCACACTCGTCTTTTTTTAGCTGGTGATTCTCTCTGGCCTCTACAGTCCTTTGGTAGAAATCACACCTACAAGTCTGCACGCTGATTTGGGGGGAATCTGTAGCAGCATTGCACTATCCTGTTGTGGTTTAGTGGACCATCACATTCTGGAAAATGTGAATGCAGGGTCAGATTAATTAATGTCTTCTCAGAAGGTCCTAGGAGTGCAAAGGAATGTGTAGGAGATGAAGATGAAGCAAAATTTATGGAAAAGCTGTACCAGAAAAAGGGGAAAATCATTATACTGTGTACAGATACAGTCAAACAGTCAACCCCTTTTTGTGAAGGTAATGGGGATTAAAAAATAACCCCCAAAACTGTGCAACGAGAGAATTCCATGAAAATTAAAGACAAATCTTTATCCAGCTGAGGGGTATGTTCTGGAATTTGTGTGTATCTCTGATGTAACCAAGGCAGAACTGTGATCTGCTGAGGTCCACGTGACACATAAGAATTTCATTCTTTTCCAGAGCACTTGGGTCAACTCTGTAGTAGATTCTAGTACAATTCTAATGCAAAGGCTGTAAACTGCTGAAATCTGTAATTCAGCTGCATGTCTATAACAAAATAAGTTTTCATACTTCTAGTAGTTCTTCATAGCAAACTCCACTAAGTCCTTTTAATTTTCATTTCCAGTTGGTTATAATAAAGATAGCATTGGATGGCTGAGACGCTATTACAGTATTACATTATCTTAATTTTACTGATATATATTGTGTTTTTCAAGGTGAAACACAAGATTTCTCAGTAGGTTATGAAAAGGTGCAAGCAAATATGGCACTTGCTGTTCTTTAAAGACTTTAGAGTAGCATGGCTGGAGACAGTTTACACTGCAAATACCAAACCACTGCTATGAATTTCCTGATTAATTAGTGATTTGTCTTTTTGCTTATGCTGTATGGATATACTCAAAATACAGAATCCTGTACAGTATCCTTGATCTACTGATCAAATCATTTTGTTTATAAACAATATAAGATAATGGTATGTTGTACTGTGCACATAACTAGACTATAAACCTTTGCTGTCTGCTCTGGTAGGGGTTCAATTTGTAATCTGTGATTCAAGCTATTGCTCATTCTTTTTATATTCTCTGCTCTCGGTTGGCTGAGTCTCAACACAGTTTGTTCTTTAAGCAGGCACTGGGAGCAATAGCCATTAACCTTTTTAAAGTGGCTTTTTAGCATGTCATGAGTTTAGATGTCTTGCTTCTTTTTGCCATTAACCTTTCTGATGGGACAGTGCGCTGTGTTTTGCTTACTTCAGCATGTCATGCACATTTTCACCCCTTGCCCATTTGCAGGCGCTGTATTTCATTACAAGAAAGATGGGGGAACGTGGTAGGGAAAGGCCAAAGGCAGTGCATGCCAGGCCTTTTCCCTACACACACAAGCAGATAGTATGACCCTAGTTAAGAAAAACAGCCCATTGAAGATGTATCCTTGTTTAGGTGCAGAAGCAGTTCCTCTGACACTGTCCCTGGCATTTGCTACAAGACCATAATTGTCAACCATGATAAGGCATTGCATGATAAGGCATTGCAGAGCCCTCAAAACAAAAGCTGTTCATCTGAGGCCAGCATCAGTGAAAGGTTCAGTTATTCTTGCTTTACTGAGCATGAAATGGAATTGAAAGGCAATATTAAATGGGTTATTAAACTTAAGACATGGTGTCTTTTGATCTTCTCTTGCAATTGCCCTTACCACATGCATATATAATGTATTCTCAATAGGTTTAGTCTTTTGTATGGCCTTTGAGTTTCAAGAAATGTTAGCATTGCAATTATTCAGTTGTTATTTAATGATAAACTAAAAATATGGTTCCTTTCGAAATTAAATGTTAGTTTTCTGGTTATTTTCATCCTCTCTCTACACAGGCAAGTATCTTCCACAAATGATTAAGAATTAGAAAGAATAAACCTGTTTCTAGCACAGTTTCCCTCCCTCTCAAAAATCCTTAAAGTGAGAAATATGTACTTTTGTTTCTCTTCAACCTTAACACTTGTCTCTCAAGGTTTTGGTTTATTTTACATACAAATCACTTCCCATATGCCCTACTGAAATGGTTCCAGGACAACTGACATGTGTTTCCTGAAAAAAAAACCAACAAAACAGCATGAATTTAAAAGGGATGCCATTGTCTGGTACCATCTTTATAAGAACCTCTTCTCCAGTAAACATTGAACAGTGCTTTCAACAGACTGTAGCTGGCTTTAGGGGAGTTGCACGAAAGCACATTTCTAGTGCTGAATTCAGCGTTTGTTCAGCTTACCTAGACACCAGAAAGGGCTGGAACATCAAACAACAGGAATTACCTAAAGAACATTTGCCAGTTAAACCCAACAGCTGGTGAAGGTGCCTGATAACAGCATTTCCACTGTTTGCTCAAAAACTACAACCAAACTGGACTAGGAAGCTTCCTTGTAATAATTTGTCATTTACCTGGCAACAAAAGTATTTTCTAGATATTAATTATCTCCCTAAATAATTGAAAGACTTACGCAGACTGGTCAGTTATTATCGGACAGGACAGTAGCACAAAGCAGAAGGTGGAGCAACTGATACTGCACCTTACTGGCAATTAAGCAGAAGATAGAGCATGAGTTAATTTTGCTAAATGAAGCTTAGCTGATATCCAGTTTGTGTTTAACCATTTAGCTGAGAGTTCTTGCTAAAGATTTGCAATACTGAGAAGAAGGGAAAAAATATTTTCCTTGTGGAATGAAAGAAATATTATAAGGTAATTCCCAAAAGATATTGCTAGAAATGTAATCACTTCTACTAGGATTTGTCTGTCTTATTTTGACAGTTCATATTGAAACTGTCATCTTGACTTAGGAGTGGCCGAGAAATATGATGTAAATGGGTATACCTGTATTAGAATTTCTGATAATATAGCTGCAATGTATGAATGTATCTCTAAAACGGTAGTAGAGAAATTCCCCTTTTTCTTTAATGATTCTAAAATATTTTTATTATCTCTTTAGTACTTCACTTAGCTCTGGAAGATCTGTCAAACAATAAAATAAAAAGAAGTGTCAATACAGTCAAAGCACTCACAGATAGCCTTAGAGCAAGAAAATATTGAATGGAATCAAAGATGCCACTGGGGGGGATTTGGGTTTAATCTAATGAGTCGGTTTGGTTTATGTCTGCTGACAGACAGGTCAACTGCCACAGCTTCATTTTAACACTTTACAAAATCATCTTTCAAATTGCTAGAAGCACAAAAAAACATGTAAAGGCAATTTTCACTTGAAAATAAATGTCTGTATCAGAAGAAAAGGTTAGAATTAAATGCTTTATCAGATCAGGTTTGAGTTGCTTGGACCAATACAGGTGATGTAATGTTACTCTAAAAATGCTCTGAAATTAGGATTCTATCTTATGCAGAAGTAAAACTACTTAATTTCAGATATTTAACTATCAATTGTTGGTGTGTTCTATGCCTAGGATTTTGGCTTATCCTAGTGGTCTTTCACAGGAAATATAGGATGTGACTTCTGATTGTGGGAGCACCTCAACCTGTATCTAAATCCTGGATGAACTATTCATAAATCATTTTTCAGTCATAGTATTTTACAGCTATACATAGAGGGGCAAAAAGTATTTGTGCCAATGATTTTGTGTATTTTCTTATTTTCATTTTCAGCAATGAAACCTCAAGTTGTATTTTTTTCACACCAGGCATTTTCTTTCCCATTGTTAAGTCTTTTGTTGTTCTCCAGCACAAGTCCCAGAGTCTGGGGAAATGCACAGAAATGCTTTTTGTTTCAACCACTGACACTAGTGATCCAACTTTGTTTTAAGGAAATGGGTAAATCCACCCTTTCTTCATGGCTCAATCGATTTCTTTTTGAAAGAGAAAATGTATTCTTCTTCTACCTTCAGACAATATGTCAGTATTTCTACTGTGTTATATAGACAATAGATTTAGTGGGATTTTTTTTCCCCCCCATAAACCAACTAGACCCACACTGCCTGCTTGCTGTAAAGTTCATGTTTGAAGTATGCTGCAATTAATCCTTCAAGGACTGGTTTTAGCATTGCAGTTTGTTCTCCTGCCTGCATAAGGTTGCTTGTTCTCACTACTTCTGCTCTCCTCTCCCACGCCGACTCTGCAATATAGATTCGCGCTGGGGGTGCAGGGCTCTGTGCAAGCAGTGATACTCGGTGTGTTGTGTTCCAGTGACTCTGTGCGCACGGTGAAGAGCAGGTTTTGAGTGCTCTCCATAGTGCTGCCTCTGTGTCTGAGCTGCGTGTCATTCACACTGAGCTTGCTGAGGTCCACTGAAAGAGCAGTAGTACAGTGCACAGAGGTGTTGGGAGTGCTTTGTGATTTCGTACAATAATCTTTTCCAGTCTAATTAAGACATGAGATCTTAGAGGTTTGCTCTAGAACTGACAGAAAAGACAAAATTTCCAGTTTGTGGGAAACCAGTTTGGGCCTAAAATTTCCATTAGGTCAAATTGAGCTTGGATGCTTCAAATCCACTCTTAAGCTTCACTGTAAAGCATTAATTTACTGTAGCAGGTGCAGGGAGTTCGAATATCTCTCTCCCCACCCAGCCCAGGGAATCCTATAAGGAAGCCAGGTGTGTTTTCTTTTAACAGCCTTATGTTCAAGAAACACAAAACATTTAAAAAAACAAAAAAACTAAACCAGAATCCCACCCCAAAAAAGGTTTATAAAGATTGATTTTTACAGTTTCATTTTTAAAAGATCATTTGTGCATCCCTGAAAAACCTTTAGGCCAGTTCTGCCTGATGTGAATTGCAGCTCTCTGACATGGGCAAGGGCAGGGTCACAAACAGGTGAACATACTGTCTTCATCACATGTAGAAACTATATGGTGACATCCAAGAACTGGACACATTTATTTTGTTTTTAGCTCCTACATCTTATATTTTATTTATCCAATTTGCCTTTTATAATTTGCAAAGCATATCTATTAATCACACCAATAAAAGATGAACAATATTTAATCTAAATGCACATGTTTTTAAGAGAACCTCAGTTTGATGTCTGAAAACCTCCACTGAGGACAGAAGTAAAAGTTTATGTTGGTTTTCAGGTCTAGGATGGTATTCCAAATATGGGAGAGTATAATAGAGAATATAAAACAGGATATGGTTGTCAATCCATCATACCCCTCGCTGTGTTCCCTTGGTGGAACAGTGACTTCTGTAACCTGTCAACAAATTTAAAGGCAGTTTAAGCTCAGCAGCTTTAAAAAGATTTGAAATGGTTTTCTTTTTTATTTTTTCCATTTTTAGGGTATTTCTGAATCTCACTGGTGTCTGCTCTTATATGCAACAGAGATTCTTTTTTACTCTGAGGTGAGGCCTGAGGCTCTAATCCATGTCTGCAGGTGACCTACAGTAAAGGCTTGTCAGAATAATTACATCTTGCTCGTGATAGGGATAAGCATTCCTTGTCTTTTTTAAGATTCTTCTCTGTAAACTACCTGCCCTGAGCTGACTATTCTTCACAATGGGAGCGAGGAGCATAAAGCAAAATTAGCTATGCATGTCCTGTTGTCTGCCTGAGATCTCCATCATTGACTTCTGTGAACCTCCTTGGCAGGAAAACAATCTATTCTTCCCATGCTTTGCTTTATGAAAACAATGCTTGTCCATTAAAGTAAGGAAGAAGAAACAAAACAAAAACCCTCTGTCATATATTAGATTATATCAAATTGTCCCAGAAACCAAACCCCACATGTTTATTAAGATGTGTCTCCCTGTTGCCATGACCACCTGGTGTTGGCTTGAATTGCAAAGAACAGACAAGAAGTGATCGAGTGTGGATTTTTCCTCTTTATGTATTATACTTTAGTTTAGTCTCAGTCTGGCTCCTAAATAGAATAATCAATGCCATTATCTCTTCCTCCCTTATCTAAATCACATCAGGAGATCAATAGCTACAACAAAGTCAGCCAGTGCTTTCTTTCCACTGGGACTCATTACTTTGTTGCCCAAGATGGGGGTACAGATATTCTCGGGAAGGTTATCTGGTGTTCCCTGGTAGTTAACAACAACTGTCAGTTATTAATGGTGCTCTGCAGCCTCACCTTTACAGTGCTGTGACTGATAGCAGGACAGGTTTATAACAAAATGAATCTGTGCTGCCTTTTTTCCTCATCCTCTTGTATCTTGTTTGTTCTTTAGTTTCCTTTCTCCCCTCCTGTCTGCTATTACAATCCTGGGCAGTATGTTTGAGAATATCAAATGTTGGGGGCCTTCTCATTGAGATTCCTCACAAGTGCAGGTTTGCTTTTATACAGGCTAACATCTGCTGCAGTATTACGAAGACTAATTAAAATAAATTCAGATCCTAAATTAGTCTTTTCAGTAACATTTATTACACAAGACACTGGGTGATAAAGTGTATTATATGGTTAAGCTGAAGCAAAAGTCATATTTTTATTGGATTTGCTGGCCAGTCAGGAACAATCTCTGCAAAGAAGCTTATATTTACAATACAGTATTTTCCACTAGACTAATAAGGAAGTCTACCACAATGTTCTCATGTTTATTTATACATGTCAACTAAATGTAAAAAATTACGTTTAAAAAAAGAAGAAAAATACACTTCTTCTGTTAGTCTGGACTACACTCCCCGTTTTTCTTATCAAAAACAGAGAGTCAGTTTGCAAATCCTAGGTGAACTGATATGACAGACAATTCACACATCAAGTCATCAAAACCTCCGAGGGGTAGTTATCCGCTAATTTAATGGCTTCATTCTCTGCAGTGGAACAGCCTCAGTTTAAGTGCAAATCTCAACCTATATGATAATTCTGCTGTGGGGAAGCTGGCCTGGAACTTGGGTAACTCCAAATTTCTGTGTAGTGATGAGCAAAGAGAAGCAAGGCAATGGTACCTGAAGTACAGTTTGTATGTGTCAAGTGCTTACAGCAGTTAGAAATACATGGATAACCAGGACTGTATTTATTCCTTATTATGTGTGCCGGAGAAGCAGAACAGGGTGCTAAAACAACAACATTGTCGCTTTTCTGACCTGCAAGGCTGTAAATGAATGAAAATGAGGGGAGAGCAGTTGTGAAACTGTGCCCTCCAGACATGCTAAGCTAAAGGAGCGAAAACATAAAGCAGTCATGCTGCATCTTTTTCCTAATACAACATCAGAATTTGCTTGTTGAATCTTATAGACCTGACCTTATGCCAAGTGAAAATAATGGAAGTTTAGTAGTTGGATTTGATGGGAACAGGAGTCACCTTTCTGTGCTGGAAAACGAGGAAGTTTCTGACAGATGGATGAGAAAATAATGTGGATATTTCAGGCCTTCAGACCATCAATGAACATTTCCATGATGTGAAATATGTAGCCATAAAAAAGCTTATCTTAATAAGGAACTGAATTACTTATATTTCCAGTTGTGCTGCGTATTAGGAGAGGTTGTTATGATGGGGTTTCTCCGACTCTGTTAATAATGCCTTTTAAATTTTTGTTGAGTACTTTTATCTGCAGTCATGCTTAATTTTTTATGAAATAGACTGAGTGCAGAAAACATTTTTATTTTTGTTTTGGTTGTTTTTCAATGTACCTAAGAAAATATGTATCAGGAATTCAGAGTTTTGGGGGTATTGTTTTCCATTGCCTGCACAGCATTTAAAGTGCAAGACATCTTGGCCTGGACCATTTCCATTTTAGGTGCTTTTTATGGTCATATTTTTCTTTAACTATTTGGACTTTTGCAGTTAAAAATTTTTGCCTTTGACAATTAATAACTTGGCATCTGTACTGCTACAAAAACTTTGTATGCCTTCCAGTGGGCGAGAAATAAGCTAGTTGGCAAATACCTGCATTTCTTTCTGTATGAAAGAGAGAGAGGCCTTGCATATACTGTTTGCTTTGATAGCTTTTAGTCAGGGCCTAAAATACAGCTCGAGGACGTATTTTCCAGTATCTCTCCATTGGTTACTTTGTTTTCCATACATGAAAGAGCAAAGCATTGCAGGAGTTAATAAAAATCCAGGTCTGTAAAAACAGCATTATGTGTTGTAGACAACTCAGCAACGATATTTATGTTTTCTTTTACTCTGACAGTCCCTAGATTATAATATACAGATTGAGTATTTCCAAGGACACCACAGGGAAACGTGCAGAGAAATCAAAATGGACTTTGGTAGGACGTAAACAAAAACTGTCCAAAAAATAGCCTTGTAAATAACCAAGCTTCAGAATAAGAAAATCTTGGCAAAATACTTAAAAGGAACATAATGAATGAAATAAATGAGCAGCAGACGTGACTGAAGCTGTCTTAAATTAGAAAAACACAAGTGAAATGGATTTTTTTTACGTCTGAATTTCTTGAGAAGTCTGTGTAGTTTCTTTTTTCTCTTATTTGTTTGTTCGTTTGTTTGTTGTTTTGATTTGGGTTTTTTGGTGGTGTAAATAAAATGACTTGTATCTAGTTTGTTGCCTAAAATTAGTCTAGCAGAAAACATGAACTGGTAGTTAAATTTTGGATTGGCCACCTTTTTTACATGGGTGACATTGTGTCTTCATCTCACACAAAGATGAAAAGCTTATACCTGTTAGAGCACAGCATCCTTTTCTTCATCTGACAATATTTCTGAGCTTTTCTCTGCTGATTTGGGGAGTTTCTATGCCATCCGCTGTCTCTTTGCATTACTATTGCTGTCAGTAGTGTTCAAGACCAAGCAAAGATGAAAGCAAGTATCTTAAAATCAAAGTGTGCCCCTTAACTAACACAAACACGTCTCTGGAGCATAAAATTGGGAAGCTATATTAATACACACCTTCGCCTTTGCCACACTGGAAAGTGAGTGGTTCTGGATTTTGGATTCAGTCTCACAGGAACAGTGCTGAAAGTTCGGTCATACAGTTCCCAGCTACAGTTCAGCAAGAAGCTGAAGGGAGGAGCAAGGCAGAGACAGGCACACCACACGGGAGCGCTGGTGCTGATGAGACGTTTCACTAAGATGATTAATGCCCATTTACAAAATTGGGCTATTTACAAAATTGAGCATGCAACTTAGAGACTGCCTGGGTTAAAAGGAAGTGTCCCTGCCTGCTGACACCGCTTTTATGCCACACTGTTCCCTCTGTCCCACTGTGCTGTAATTATGGCTGAGCCTCGTGCAATGGCCTGTCCCAGGTGGCATTGGTCCAGGTCCTGCTCGCTGCAACTGCTCCTGTCTCTCCTGGTGTGTTGTGCCAGGCTGTGGGAGCAAGGGGGAGAGGGAGCTCTTAATGGAAGGCAAGTTTTCCATTTATGGCTGTTATTTCACTGTGATTCTGGGGTAAGAGCCATTATAAGGGTGTTTCAGAGCACAACAGGAAAAACTACCATAACTAGGAGTAATGAGATAAGGTTGAGCAAAGGCAAATGGAGGCCATTTCCTGACAGTGAGATCTATTAGACTGTGGAATAGATAAGTCTCCCAAGGGAAGTGGTAGAAGTCCAAGCACTTGAGTCATTTAAAACTATAGTAGACAAAGAGCTCAGGAGTATGTAATAGGGAATAATCTACCAGTGACCGCAGAATAAAAGAATGATGTAGTATGTCCTTCCATCTCTAGTTTTCTGGAATACATACAGACTGACAGCAGCTTTCCAGCTTAGTTTCCTCCTAAACATACTTTGGAAAGCCCCATTTTTACAGAAAGAGTAATAGCTGCAGGTGTCTCTTAAAGGAACTACTGCTTGTTTTGTAATGTTCCACAACCCTTTCTGTAGATGTTTCCTTTTCAGGTGGCAAGTTTCAGGCTTTTGCAGTTGAGTGAACTCCAGCTCAGGGGACAGCTTCCTTTTCAGAAATGACATTTTTCCTCGTTGTACCCTTGTGGTTCATCACACCCTGTACCCAAATATGTTTAGCACTGTTAACATTAGTTAATATTAGTTTCAGGCTCTTCTTGTACCTTGTTTAACCATTTCTCTAATTAACCTAAAACATAGAAATAAGGTTTCATCTCTGTGCTAACCATCTCCTTCACCTTACAACCATATCTTGGCACGATAGAGTGGGCCTTGCAGGAAGAGAAGTTCATGGTCCTACAGTGAAAGGGGAGGGAAAGCACCTCATGCATGAGGGACAGTAACAGCGGGAAGCACAAAGAAAGTACCTGTGAGAAGCACAGCAAAGTCCAGAATTATTAAAAGAGCAAGAGATGGGGAACGATGTGGTGCCAAAGGAGAGCATCCAGGGTAGGAGCAAAGGAGTTTGTTAAGTGCGCTTGAGCATGAACATCTGATGCAGAGGAATAAGTGATGTGAGCAATGCAGTGCCCTAGAGCAATAGACCCAAGATGCCAAGTTTTTTACAACTTGGAGGTAAAATGAAATGTGCTGAACAGGAGTCACTGAGGAGGGCAGAGAAACTTGTGAAATACTTCCGATTTTGGAAATTCCACTGCCTCCATTGGGCAATATTGATCTTATGATGCACTCAATTAAAAACTGCATGTAACCTGTAGCCTTGTCCTTCTTGCACCGTTGCAATCATGGCGTAAGCTTACATTAAACCACAGACTACAGAATTCACAAGCAGGTTGTGCAATGTATTTATGACTTAGTGGGTATTGACAGAAAATACTACTAGCATAAGAAATGGCTTGATCTAATCTGCAGTGTTGTTTGTGCTAGAAAATGGAGAAGAAGATTGAAATGGATTATGTTCAATAAGCCCTAAGGGTGGGCTAATATACTCAGAAATCTTTAGCACCCTGTAATGATTTGCTGTCTTCAAAAGGTTGGTTTCTTTTTAACTGTGAGTTGTAATTTTTTAATGTTGCAAAATTAATTTGTAACAAACCAGATCTAAATATTGCCGTATTTACTCTGTATTTTTTCTACCTTCTTTCCATGGTTTACTTTTTAACACTTCTATGTTTCATGTTTGCCATTTATACCTAAGCACACATGCGTTGCTATCTCAAGATTCTCTAGCTAAAAGCCTGATCTAAGAACTGAAAGAAACATATTAACCATCTCTGAACTATGTACATATCGCATTAAATCTTTTTTATCTTGTACTCTGTTTTATTTATATATAAGTGACAAGTTTTATTTCTATAAATAAAGCGTTTATTTATAAAATAAATATATAACTATTTAGTTATATAAATAAAGGTTTTATTTATTTTTGAGGGGTTTATTTATATATTTAATTTTATTAGCTATGATGGTTGATTCTAAAATTTTGACCTCTGAGATATCCATTTGATCAGCACATGCATTTCACTGATGTAAGTGGTCAAGATTTTGGAGACAATGCAACTTGGTGTGCCAAAAGAAAAGACTAAGATTTTATTGGTCTTTTTCTAATTCAAAACCTCTGTTTTGCTTGATGTGTAATCTCAAATTAACAATAGCATCTTAAGACAATTTTATGTCTTTTCTGCTGTCTATATTAAGAAGATGTATTTGTTTCTCACTAGTTTTTTTTTTTTGAAGAGCAAATCTATAAATGTTCTGTCTCAGAATTGATTCGTATAGAATAATAATAAAACTTAAGTATCAACATTGTACCCGAATAGCTCTTGCTTTATATGTATCTTGTATTTGTAATGCTCTTTTATATTTAAAATTATAAAGAACTGCTAAAGGAGGAGCAAAATTCCAGTGACTATACTGGTATTTGTGCACTAAATGAGCATCTTTATTGTATCATTTATATGAAAGATAGGTATATTAAAAAGCTTGGGTTATGGTAAGATGCAGAGTGTGTATGCATACTATACACAGTCCAGTAGAAAGCTGTGCTGAAATGTGTAAATGGATTAACACAGCATATGTAACCGTAGTCCATCAATATATATATTTCCATGTTATTTCTTGCAAAGTGTTCTCCAAAAGGGAAAAATAAAAGCATGTGAATGGAATACTGATTCCACTGGTGGTGATGGCATCTGATCTAGAGAGAGGGCCAGTAAACTCAAATTGTTGTCAGCTCCTGCCTTCTAGGCAGCTATTTTTCAGTGCAGGATTTACCATAAAAATCAGAAAAACAGCTGGCAACTATCAACTTGTTATAAAAAAGACTTTTAAATGTCTTCTTCTATCTAGCTGTGATGTAGTGCGACTTACTTTAAAATGTAGCTATTGAATGCACAAACTTTTTCAAGACCCAGAACTCCATTTAGCTGGTAAAATCCTGCTATGGCTTTAATTGTTTTAAGGTTTCTGTTGGGGATATGAGTCTGTGAAGAGCTGAAAGGGGGTGGGAGGAGGGCATGGACTGTGTTCTGGAAATTCTGTTTCCAAATTGTGACAAGGACGTTTCACTGGACACATTTGCACTATCATTAGTGAGCAGGGAGCCACATAGTAAATATTACAGAAGGATAGAATACAGCTAACTACAGAAAAATATACCAAAAAAAAAAAAAATTGGAGGCTGAAGGACATGTTGGACATTTAAAGCAGGGGAATAACTGAAATCATGATTTTTTTCTGTCATTCAGTTGGAGCAGCACTACAGATGTCCATCTCATGCTCCCTCTACACTGTGTATGGAAATGGTGTATCTGCACCAGAGTCAATACTGAGAGAATTGGATTGGGGTGATTTTGAAGATTGATTTTCAAAGCACATTCTGTCCAAAGCAGAAAGCTATGAGAAAATGTAGTTGCCATCAGCTGGATTTTTATTTCTATTTCTTTTGTAAGGTGCCAACTTATTCTTCAGTTTTCCATACTTACCCCTTTTATCTTCTTTATTTTTATTTCCCTCCACGATTCGTAGAGCGCTCTCTGTGTTGCCGAGTATCTAATTCTGCCTTCATATCTGTTTTAGCCATCTCTTTGTTATAGCTACATTTCAACAAGCTGTCCCGCTAGAATATCCTGTCTGAAAACTCAGCCCAGCAGCTGAGAAGAGTGAGCTTGGATGGATGGATAGATAAACAGTTATCCAGAATAGCTCTTAGAGCCATCTATTTTAGCAAACTATTTAAGCTGTCAGCCTCTGTGTATTTATAGCCTACTTATCACACTGGTATCTGAACACCTATCAATTTAGCATTAGAAATCCAGTCCAAGTCTCAGTCCAATTGTGGAGACTCACTGGCTGTTCCCTACTTGCTTTAGATGAGTAGAATAAAAGATGTGATATCCAGCCATGTTTTGCTTTTTCCTTCCTAGTCTATTATTTGAAAGCTTGATCTAGGGCTTCCTAAATTATCAGGAAATACTCTTTTTGATGATTCCTTAGAAAAGGTAGTTTGTAGTTGTTCATAGCTCTTATTTGAAAGAGTTTTAACTTTTTCTGAAAAGGAATTTTCATTAAAAAGTCTTGCAAAATTTCCAAACTAAAATGTCAATTTCCATTTTTCCCAATTTTTTCTCCTTTCTTAGTTTTTTACCCCTTCTCATTTCTTTTATCTGTGGATTTGGTGGGTTTTTTGTTGTTTTTCACATTACTACCTGGGCAATATGTCAAAGAGAAGGTGAAGATTTTTTTTCTTCAGTAAAGAAGATGGATAACACTTTTCACCTGACAGTCAGAAATGCTAAGCTTTGAAAGTGAAGCTGTTCTACAGAATGCTGAGCTGAGAGTCATCTAGAGAGAGGAAAAGGAAAGCTTAAACAAAATTGAAAGTTTCGCTTCTGATACCTTGGCATTGGTTTGGTTTTTTGCTGTTGTTGTTAGTTGGTTTTTTTCTCCATGTAACAGACTCTCTTTATCTTGACCACCAAGAGTGAGAGGAAGTTTTCTTGCTTTTGCTCTTCTGATTCCCTGCCTTGTCCCACTGTGGGGCAGTGATAGAGTGGACTGGGTGGGGGCTTAGCTGCCAAGCAGCCTCAGCCCACCACAGTCTGTAACTACCTAACTTTGGAAATAATGTAAAAGGTTGAGTCTCTCTTGTTGGGGATAAAGACTTGGTGTTAGCTCCTCCCTGCTATGCAGCTATATTTACTACTAACATACTTGCTGTATTCGTAGGCTTATTGCAATAAAAATATAATGGCGAGAAAAGGACATGTATACAAATACAAATCTGTAGAGGTGTCAATGACAAGTTGCTCTCAGAGGAAACAGCTGATCAATGTATAGGGAAGATGGAGGGGTGTGATCATGGTGAGACAACAAGGTTAACAGTATCAATCAGGTCTCCTAAAATAGATGGAAGAGTTGCAGTTTCACGTCTTCAGCTACAACCTGGCCTTGTTTTCTGGCTTCAAATATAAAATAGCAATAAAGCATCCATCTACCTGACATTCTTTTATGTTCTCTTTCAATCATGGGCTACAAAATGTTTCTTTTCAGGTTTACCCTGGTTTGACATCCCTGTTATTGCCTATCTCTTTAAGGAGTTAAAAGGCTGGGGATTGATTTCATTTTCTTTTAGCTCTCAAGGTTTTTTTTGTGGAATCTGTTTCTCACTTGGTTTGCATTTCATCTAAGATAATGCTGGCTATCAGTGCTTGAATAATAATTGAACTGAGGCAAGCTGTTCAGCCGAAGGTCTCAAGCTGGGAAAGCTGTGTATGTCATGTGTGGGTATTTCAAAAGAATTTAACATTCCAGAATTAACTTGCAAGCAAACACAAAGGTAGGGGAAAGTCTGTGCAGCTCTGGCTGTACAGCTGCACCACTGCCTTCAGTGGTTCTTCACTGAACATGAGCTAGCCCTTCATGTTGTTTAACAGTTTTCATCAATGGTATGTAGTAAAGCATTACAGCACTGAGAGGTGGAAAATTACAAACTGGTAATTTTGAAAAATGGATGAGCCTTGTGGAATTGTTTCTCCCGCCCCCTCAGATGCTTAGCTTCTGTTGAATGGGATTTTAATAGGTACCCTGCTTGAAATTGAACTTTTATTTTGATACCATTAGTGCTGCTAAAATATAGATGCTGTTTGTAGCTTTTATAATTATGTTGCTACACCTTTAGTTGACCATAATACTCTGCCATTACTGTTCCACCATCTCTGGTAATAAGTATTTGAAATTGTGGCTGAACTGGCAGAAAAAGCAAGCTTATTTTACAGTATCAGTCTGTAAGTGGATGGGTGATCATGCAATTTGAATATTGCTTATATTGAATGCCACTGTTTGACACATCCTACTAGAATTTGGCAGATCTTGGGAGTTGGGGATGCGCAGTTTTGGGTTGCAGTTTGGGTTCACCTACAGAGATTGATGATAAGCACCAAGTACTCAGCAACAGGACTGAGCTGTGACTTGGCGTAGAGGAGCAGAAAATTTTTCACTTCATGAAACTTCACAGATGTGTAAAAAACACAGGATACTTTATCTTTATTTTTTTCGTTACATTGGTCTTTGAACCATTCTAATAGTCTTTATACTCACCTATACAAACCAGTTTTTCTTCAACTTGGGAAAAATTGTATTAATGGTCCAAATAGTAATCACATCTTGTAAGTCACAATCTGATAGCTTGAAAACATGGGTTAATTCAAAATTTGTGGACTGTTTTTGAAAAGCTTTAACTTTCTTCTGGCATATTTAATCCAGACATGGTGGTAAAAATTCACCAATACATAAGCACTTTTAAATATTTTACTAGTTATTCACATGCACAGCTACTGTGCTGCCAGTTAGACAATGTGACTTCTATGTGCTCTGGAGATGAGTGACAAGGAAGGATATGTTAAATATTAAGGAAAGGTCCTTCTATGAGAAATTCTGCCATTTGCATAAAAGATGCCACAAGACACAAAAATGGGAGTTAATCACAGAGGTTAAACTATAAAAGAAAAAGTCATGCTTAGAGAGAGAGAGAGATTCCTGTTGTAGCTATCTATGAATTTATGATACTGCTGATGGATATCTTTTAAACTTCAGAATTAATGAGCACCCTGAGGACAGTGAATGACACTTGGTTAAAAAAGAATAGAAGAGTGAAGGGGCAGTATTGAATAGAGGGGTGTTTTTGCTCTGCAGGGGTAGGCATGCTAAAATCCTTTTGCTGATAAATATCAAATAGCTTCTGTTTTGAAAAACATTATGCTTCAGCCAAATGAAAAATTACACCACCAAGTTACAGTGTAGCCCCTACAGCTTAGTTCTCTTATAATGTAGAAGAGAGGTAAATAGCATAACTTAAAACCCCTAGCTTTTTCTTAACTTTGAAACTTCAAGGAGAAATGCCAACCTTTTAAATGTTGGATTGCACCCAGACTGTTAGTGACTTCCTTTTTTTGAGAAGAGAAGAGTGGAACTGGGCTGCACTGGGGCTGTACTTTGCTGTGTACATAAAGTTAGGAGTGTACACACTGAAACATCCCTTCCAGGGCAGGTGACTGCAGAATCCTGTAAAAGGTACATTTGCAGCCTTCCTGAACTGTTAAAACATTGTAATTCAGTGTGAAGTACTTGCTTAGTATTTATTTTCTTAGGTTTAAAGTGCTTCTCATCACTTTTGAGCACTCCAAACCAGCAATGAGGTTTGCTACTTCCAGCACTGCTCATGCTGATCCACATGATCTTGATGGGTTGATAGAGATTCTGACCAGCCTCAGACTGGCATTTATTTTAGAGTCTGAGTACAAAGTAATATTAGTTACACCTACAATAATCCTCCAGCTTTACAAAATTCAGAATTCAAAATTCAGTTTTTAAAGGTTGCAGACATTTGCATGGGCATCTCCTGGTGATGGATGGTCCCTGTCATGGCGCAGGAGTTTGGATTCAGTTTCCCTCTCTTGTGGGTACACACTTCTGTGGGTGCAGAATTTTGGGTTGCACCTGGTCTCTTGCCTGGCTGTACCAAACCAGTGGCTGTAAATGTGTCAGCAGCCCACCAGTAAGTGACTTTTTAGGCTGTAAGTCTGCTACCTGTCTTATGGAAGAAGGGAATGTTGTATTTTACAGAGTTGTCTTGGTCACACAACAATGTTTTATTTCTCCATACCATATGCCTTCATCTTTGCTCCATTTGTAAATATTCAGGCAATTGCCTGCAATTTTTCAATTTACACAGCATTTAACTGTGAAAGCAATTTAATTTGCTGAAGTTTTTCCTTGCATCTAGAAAAACTTTTCTTTTAGCCTTTAAAACATTAGTTCAGCAATTTGTTGAAAAGCTCTGTATGAATGACAAACTCCTTTTGATTTCACTTATCTGTTCGTTCCTCTGTCTTGTCGGCCCTTGTCATGAGAAGTACTCTCTTTCATATGGGTATTTTTTCCTTATCAGTGCTGAGCAAGTGCCTTGCTGTTTAATATAAAGCCCTGAGATTTCCCTGTTACGATGGGGTTACACAAGTAATTTCAACGAGCCTCATACTTTTTGAATGTCAGGCTGGTCAGTCTTTTCTTTGCCAAAACAAGCTTGTGACAGGTGAACAAACAGATGAATATGTGACTGCTGTAAGTCGGACAAAATCTTCCCTCGCCTTGCAGAGGGGAGTTCAAATGGTGAAAGAGAAGGAATGTATGCAGTGTCCCTCTGGCTGGGTGATGTTATCACGGCAAACAGCAATGCTGCATCTCTTAATCACAGCAGCTATCAGCTGAACATAATCTCCCAAGGCAGCAGAGATGTTAATATGTGGATAATTGCCACCTTTAGATATTGAATTTGGTGCAACTGCTTCTGGAGTACTGTGTCTAGTCCTGAAGTCCCTGGCACAAGAAGGAAATGAGAAATTTGAGAAGGTCTCAGGTGAGAGCCTTGCTGTGACTTTCTAAAGGATCTCAATTGGTTCCATTGGTCAAGGAAATGGTTAAGAAAGAACCAGATTATTTTAGATTAGTGTTGCACAGAGAACAGAAGTGTGATGTTAGAGGGCCTTGCGGCCCAGCTGACAAATGTATCTAGCAACTGGAAGCTAGAAAAATTGGAGAGAAATACAGTGATTAACACTGGTAAAATGTGCTTCAATCAAGGACAGATTTTCTGAATGACGTCAGTGGAAGACTGACTCAGTATTTTCAAATTCAAACATACATTAGTTCCAGGAATATCAGAGGTTCCTTCTAACCTCTCATATGAAAGTCTTTAAAAAATCATCCATAATATGCCTTCCATCTTTCTCTTTAATTCTTCCATTATTTTTACTATGGGATAATACTGTATTTCCAGACTCCCCAGCACCTTGTGTTTCTGCTAGGCACAGAGTCTGTGTTGGGTGTCTGGGGCAGTCAGATCCTGACTGGGTTTGATCTGAGTGCAGAAATAGCAATATAAAATGTGAGAGTAATTATTTGATTTTTTCTGGGCTTTGAAACTGCTCTCTTAGAGGACAAAGGAGAATAGAGGCACATGAAGGCACTTTTTATCCTTTTTTCAGACCTGTCACAGATCCTACTTGACAAACAAGTCTGTGCTAGTGTTAGGTTTGAAGTGTTATCCCTAGACTTCCCTACTAGCAACATGAAGGTACATAAAGCCTTCTGTTAGGCTTCCTACCTTAATTAAACATGGAGGTTTTTAATAAACATTCCTGAAGCCCATTCCTTCACTCTACAGTTCACTTACACTCATTGCATGGATCTCTTGAAAACAAACCTTTCTTCTGCAGTCTCCTGAGCCTTCTCCAGGGCTGTGGATGGCAGCTATGCTGTGTGATTTTTTTATTTTTATTTTCTTTTTTTTAAATAAAGGTGGTTGAGTGCCTGCAGTACTTCATGCTCAGAATTGAGAAAATGGCAATGTGCTCCCAGCAAGCCTCAGAATATTTAATCCCCAGGGCTAGGAGGTGTGGTGTCTATATCTATTTTTATTTCTCAGGAGGTTTTAATGTCTTGGGTTCCTTTTACGAAACAGGGATGTTTGCACTAGGTATATTTTTTTTATGATGAGGAGAATACAAACAAGACAATAATAACTTCCATTAGCTACATCTCTGCCTGTCCTGACAGATTCTGATGAATACTCCCTAGAATTTGAGCAGCAGCAGCAACAGCAGAAACTACCAACTTGAGGTTTCTTAGCAGGTTGAGAAACAGGGAAGGAGAAAAAAAGGAATATTCTAAAAGTATACTGACTGTGGCAGAATTTGGGTCTGTTTCTGATTAACGTAACCAAAAATACACTTGAGAAATGAGTAGGAAATTATTTATGTTCTCAGACATACAGTTTGTGTATCTTCTCTCTCAGTTTTCAAAAATATGAAACTCCTGACTATGAGAGCCACTGTAATTTTAAAGCTTCATCTGCTCTGTGTGTAAATGGTATAAACCAGCTACAACTGGTGCCGTTTGTTTCAAACACCGTCATTTTATGGAGAGTTGGCTGACAAGTGGCTTTAACTAATGGCAGCGGCCAGGAGGGCAGCTACGCCTACAGCTTTCTCAGTAGTGCTGAGTTGCTATTTGGTCTGAGCCCTCAAAGTAAGTATGAGCAATTCCTGCAAAAAAATTTAGTGGCTAGAAAAGCCTTTGCCTTTTTTTCTTTTTTTTTTTTTTAAAGTATTTCCAAATTTGATCCATACAATTATATATCTGTCCCAGTGTTTCTGTCTCCAGCAGTGGAGAGTATTAGATCTTGGAGAAAAGTGCTAAAACTCCCACAGTGGACAATTATGGAATAAGCTGCTCTAAGGAAAAGTTCTTTCCTAACCACAGGATGCCTTGAAGTATTTCTGTTCTGTTTAATGTAATTGGAGATCTTCATATTACTCCTATAAATGCCAAATCCCTTTATTAATCCTTCTGCAAGATTAGTTCTTTTAAAAGTCAGTTCTGCACAGTGGCTGTTCAATGAAAATAGAAATTCAACTTTTAAAAAAAACCCTCTTTCTGTTTTCAAAGCAAGACAAGATGTAACTGATAATTTAAAAATGTATTTCTCTTCATGACTAGCCTGATATGTTCCAGTTGAAAGACAAGCATGATAATTCATGCTGGTTGTAGGAAACTGAATAAATTATGTTGCTGCTAGAGAGAATATTCTTGAGACTTTTTTTTAATGTTGCTATTTTTTATTTATTTATTTATTTATTTACCTGTTCCAGTTATTCCTATGATTCTTTGTACAAGACCCATTCCCTAATCCTTTGAAAAACACCTCAGATGCTCTCTTCAGAGCATTATGCACCTTTTTTTTTTTCCTGCAGGTTCATGATCTAAGTTTTAAACATGTAATTCACTACTAATCTTTATAAGAAATAGGATAATAAATTCAGGCATTAAAGATAAATATTAGGTAAATTGAGGCTAATGTGTTCCCAACTAAGTAATTTTCTGATAAGCATTGACATTTCAGAAGACATTTAATTATTGATGTGCAATAGATCAGGAATGATTAATCAAAAGGGTATTGTAAGTTCAAATGGATATAAATTATAAGTTTTATAATGCTGACATTATTTAATTTACTAGAACTTTAGGTTAGTAGTCATCTTGGATTAGACAATGTAAGGGCACACTGTGGGAATATTAATTTTTTTTTGACTTCCCACAGATTCTGAACTGGCAGGAACTGGGCACAGTTTCCAAGTCTAAATCCTATGTCGAATTTCAGTATAAATGCATGCCTGAAAGACTGTTTAACATGTATAATGGTGTCAAACACAAGCAATCTTTTAAAAGAAGATTACATTGGCTTCAGTTTTCCAGGACTGGTGGGGAGGTGGTGTTTAACCTTCTAATGATCTTACCAGCAAGACCTATGTTGTACCATAAGGTGGTGAAAAATACCATCATCTATTTTTATCTAAGATGGCATATATTAAGGTTACACTGCATAGTTTAGATGCCGCAGATTCGATTTTTCTAACACAAATTTTTCTCTGATAGTGTAGTGCTGATACTGCTTTCTCATGAATATGTAACAGCATAAGGAAAGAGCTGGACAGTATGTGTTCTATATTAAGAAATCTATTTTTTCATCATTATAAAACACAAATATGTTCCTAACAGAACTATCCATACTGTAAGTATGTTGAAATCAGCTGTTACACACTGGTTTTATGCAAAAATACAATTCTTTTCAGTTTCTGAACATGCTGTCTATTGTGCAGGCTACATGCTATCTGACAGATCCGTTCCTGTCAGGATTGGGTCTGTGGTGATGATTTCTCAGCCCTTGTGAAGGTGTATAAAGATGTGGCCTTTCAACTCTGAAATGAGTTTGGGTTTCAAAGTCAAACTCATCCCTAAAATGCCTTTTCCAGCTCAATAATCAGCTTACTAAAAATCTAGGTTGGCACAGTACCAAAGTAATTGTGCATCTAAACCTTAAAAAAGTAAAAAAAACAAACAACAAAAAAAAATTTAAAAATCCCAACCCCCCCTCAAGATGGAAACATTTTAGTGCCCTTCAAGCAAATTATTTTTTAAGTGAAAATTTGGATGCAGTTTTACTAGAGAATCTGTATTGGGAAATGCCAGTAGATAAGAATGTTTGAGCAGTTTGGTATTTTCTCTTAATCTGACTTGCTCAATTATTCCAAGCAGATAGGAAGCCCACTATTAAGACCTTTGGTTATCAGTTCCCTTAAGTGTATTGGGGTAATACCGCTCTTCCCACAGCTTCCATGGCAACTGAGGAATATTTAGAGGTTCAGTTCAGTGGCACACACCAGTGACAGTAGGAAGAAGACAATGGCTGTCTGACAGTAACATCTCTATTCTCAGTTACCCTAGAGAGCAAGCTAATGGAAGAAGAAATACGCAGTTTCTGCTACAGGTGAGAGTGGTCCTGGGTTTGCCAGCATCTCGTGCATGGAAGTATCAGAGACTTCTTAGGCATTTTTGCTTTCCCAATACACCGTCCAGCCATTACGAGAAGTCATGCAGACGCATATCAACACTTTTTTTTTTGCCTTTTTTTTTTCTTGCGATAGGTGACAATGACAGCTGTACAGCCAATATTTTGTTTAAAAAGGTCATGTCCTTAATATGGCAGACTTCAGCCTTTATGATAATGAAAATTCATGTAATTTTTTTATTACTATGATATCTGCACAAAGACTATGATAGCATCTTCAGTTTGCAAGAATTAAAGATCAAAGTATCTTAGAATTTGCTGGAAGGTCTTCAGTAGGTTTTGCCTATGAGCTTATAATTTTCAGTAAATTTTTTGTAGTGGTGGGCTGAACACTGCAGTATGACAACTGTTCTTTTTCTTTTTTCTCATATATTTCCATTAAAAGAAGGAATATATTTCAGGGGTGGAGATCAGTGAGATTTTAAAAAATTGCATCAAATCGCATTTTTAGAAGAGACAGAAGATTTCTGTATCAAAATAAAAATCATCCAACAGCCTAAGTATTGAACCTGGCTAGAAGTTACTTAACCAGCTGTGAGGCCATAACTGTGTAACAAACCTTTCTGTTCTATAGCTGTTGGCATGGGATTTTTTAAAAAAATCGCTTGACTTCCACTATGTTTTCTACAGGTTTTTGGTGCCTTTGAAAACGCCATGGTACAATAACATAATTTTGAGCTGGCAAGTTCTGTATGAGTGCATGTATTTTAAAGATGTGCGAGGAAGATCCCCCTTGTAATCTTACTCATATGTGTGCAGATGCCTTTACAGAGATTCCTAATTATCTGCTCTGATTCTTTCATGACCAGCAGGTCTGCTCCTGATGTCTGCAGTTGAGTTACTACTTTCATAGTGGCCTTTTCCTGTAGGCATTAGTTGATTTTTCAGGGGGGTGTGCTCTTTTTTCAACTGAGTGTTTGAGCTACTTTGGTGCAGGCCAGCATGGCTGAGATTTTGCTCAGGGTCTTAGCTTGAATTTGGATAAACAATGATTTTGTTAATTGAAAAACAATCATATAATACTAAAGTTTTAACTAGATTAGCAAAGAATAGAGACATATAATTCCCTCATGTGCATCATGTGGTTCACCTGGTAGTGAAAGGACCAAACACTAAGGACTCACTGAAGATGAAGGGTAAGATGGTGTGTGATGAGGACATTTTATGCTTAGTGTCACCCCAAACCCAGTTCTGATCTCTAGGGTTAAAGAATTCAACTGCCATGATTAACCAATGTCAAGGAAAGATTGGAAACAGCAATCAATACTCAGTGGAATAAATCTTGACGGTTGCATATAGGTTTGTATACAGAAATTTTAAAATTGCATATTTTAATGCATGAAATGCTAAGATTGGTTTGTAACTTCAGAAGACACTGCAGAAATTATCATAAGATAGTTACTGTATTTTATAGAGTACATATTTTCTTCTGTTTATTTTAAGAACTTAGAGGCTTAAAAAAACCCCACATACTTGGTAATTAAGTTGTTGTTCTGTGGGGGGTGAACCTTGTATCCTAGAGCAAAACTCACAAGCTACACATTGCATTTGGTCAGAGTTAACTTTAGATTTTTGTTTAAGCTTCTCTCTGCAGGGATCAGATGGCTACAGTATTCTAAAGTGGGCTGCATTTATCTAAGGAGGTTTTTGCTATTTTCTTGTAAAAAGGCTCATGAGCACAGAACTCATGAATTTGGAATGGGGAAATATACAGAAAAGAGTTAGCATTTTGCACTTGAGAAATACTGGTGTATTCAAGGATGGCCTTATTTACCAGTAGTGATTTTCTACTTCCTTTCCTCTTGCACTCCATGAAATGTGGCTTAATACTGCTGATCTATTGCATGGTGTTTATGGTGCCTGGCTGCATGGGGAGGTGCAGGGGGCAGTGTGCCTAGCTGAAGGCAATCTAGTAAGGACTCATTCCGGTGCTGCTGAGTTAAAATTAATCTGTTTAGGGAGAGAATTTGTCTTACTACTGTTCTTTAAACAGACGAGAAAAGGCTACTTCTATGAAGGGTTAGAGGCTCTTCAGTAGTCAGAGTTATCAGCCAAGTGAGTGCTCTGTTTGCTTTCCCTCTGCAGGGGCCTGTGTGCAAAGTGGAAATTCAAGGTTGAAATGGGATCTCTGCAGTCATTTATGTGAAAGTTGTACGATGGTGCCCCTAGATGAAAGAATACATAAAAATTCATAAGATACATGAGGAGCAATTTTCATTAATATTTATCAGCCTTCTTCTTTGTGGAATATACAGATGTTAGCTCATTGTTGCATTTAAATGCAGTATACTCAAGACAGGGAAGAAGTAATGGGCAGTAAATTCGAGCAACCTAATGCTTCTGAGTACATGGCCGCGCAGCCAGTATGATAGTATCCCCTCTTTTAAAACAGCATTTTCATCTCCTCTTTTTCTCATGTGAGTTTGTGAAAATTAATCAACTTTATTAACATCCCAACGTAAGTATGGCATTAAAGCACTTTGTTTTTTAAAGGTTGCCCTTCAGACTTTACCAATTGCTTACCATTGCAATTGCCAGCAAGACTGGAAAATTAAACTATGGTGGCAAAACACTATTTCTGTTACCATACCTGGGTTTTAATCTACTGCACTCTTTCTGAGAGAGGACAAAAGTTCAACCTGTTCATTCAACATCATTCAGTGCTGCTCCAGAAGCGTAGCTGAAGGGGGAGAGTGTTATTTGGAGTTACAAATGTGCTAAAGCCTATCAAATTCTGCTGTGGCTACTCTTGTTCTCATGCTAGGGGGTAATTACTTGGAACCAAGGTTCTTGGCAGATGTACTTTGTGCCATACCAGAAAAACAGGCAGAGCAGTGCAGTGTAATAAGCAGTTTTGTGTAACGCATTGTTCCAATTAGCTTGTGCCGGGACCCATTAACAGCACTTTCTCCCATTTTTATCTCCCAGCCAAACACAACAGTAATACCACTGGAAAACACAAGAGAACAATTACAATCAATCCATCAGTTCTGACTAAATGGTAACACATAATCAGTTACTGAGGAGTCCTGCACTGTTTGTGGTGACTGACGGGGCTACCCTGAAGTAAAAGCAGAGCGTGAGCAGTCTTACTGTGGCAATTCTCCCTTTGCCTCAAACTTGGCAGTCTCACCTGAGACTTCCTGGGACAAAACAGCATTCTGCATTCCTGGGATGAGGGAAAGATACCACCACCTAATTGTGTATAGAAAGGGCCTATCTTGGTTGACAAATTCCTGCAATGCCACCAACTTCTTGTGATGTCTTGCTATCTGCAGTCATCATTTCCTGCTGTAGGCATTTTTTTTCATGACCGCCTTCAGGAGCCACGTGGTTTTCCTTTTTCCTTCTCTCTCCTTAGCTATTGCAAGTCCTGGCTGGGTCGGATGTTGGTTTCCAACAGTGCATGCCTTCTCTTTGGAGTTCTTGGTTGAGCAAAAAGCAATAGCTATTGAGAGAATTTCTCCTGAGCCCATGTTTTAGATCAGATATTTGTGCAGATCCAGGATACACTGAAGTGCCAGAAACAGCCGTGTGAATTCCTGCTAAGTGGGCCCTCCAGTTTCACACTGGATTACTGTGAGAGTCAACTGTCAGCTGTAAGACAGCAACTAGACCCAGACACATTCTCCAGGCTATCCAACAGACTTCAGAGAATTACAGCATTAATCTCGGTGTCAAAGGTGGAAAAAAAAATTAAATAAAACAATCAAAATGGATGCAGTTCTCTCCACAGTGGAGGCTGGCTCTAATGGCCTGTCAGAGGCACAGTCTGGCGTGGAACTGTGTGTCAGACCTGGGCGGTGCTCGCTGCACAACAGGCTGTTGCACAAATGGTACCAGAGGAGCAGTTTCAAAAAGCCCTAAGGGGAAAAAAAAAAACAAAAAAAAACCAGTTATCTAGAAAAACAGAATTGAAGAAATGATGAGAGGACTGTAAGAGTCCTGAAGGAATTGAGGACTCACCCTGAGAGGATTTTAACTAAATGGCTGCTTAGTTGATTGGATTTACTTGAGGACAGAGGGGTGGAGGAGCAGGGAGGAAAAAAGCTTAAATGAAGCTAGATGGAGAAAAGATTCTCTAGTAAATCAGACTGAACAATAGTAAGAGCTTCATTACAGCCTTGTTAAAATTCCCCCAGCTGAACAGTTATTCAGTTATCATGTTAAGATCCCACTATAACATGTTCCTAAGGGGATTTTTCAGTCTCAGAGGTTGTATCCATGCCATAGTAGAAACAAATCAGTATTTCTCCAGTTTATCTGGCAAGGGAAGACTGAACTCTTTCCTCATGAGACATCAGCAGAGCTGCGCAGAGCTCAACAGCCCAAAAAGAGCCAGGTATAAACCATTTAGATCAGACTTCTGCAACTATCTTTTCATCCAAGCCATAGAGTGTGTCTTTAATTTCTTGCTCTTTCCTGTGCACACCCAATTTGCTTCTTTCTTCTGCTATGAAAACGTCCTTCTGGTTTTCCTTCACTGAAAGGCAAGTGCATGTGAGTCGTCCCAGCAACTCTAGGATCTCATTTTTTAAAATCTGCTACGAAGAATTACAGCTTTGTATTATTCAGAATACATTCCACTGCTCCAAACATCAGGGTCTCCCTCCTCCCTTCTCTTCTTCTAAACACTTCACTTTGGCTGTAGCTCAAGAGCATTCTGATCTTACAGTAAGGCACTTCACCTGAAGTGATGGCTCTCCAGCTTCGATGATCTTTCACCTTCTCCAGCCAGGAAAATAAGCGGTGGAATCCCAAATGTATGCGCTTGCCTGCACCAAGGTGTTGCTAAAGGAGTAGTTACTGCCTTACTTGATACATTCTGTACAGGCAAATTTGAGAAGCTATCACGCTGGGTCTGGGAGGAGGGTGGTTAGGTGTTCCTATGCAAATGCAAAGATAAAACATAGTGCAAAGGATGGTGTCAGATGAAAATGTGTCAGCAGATGGCAAGCTGCTGCTGCTACTAGTACTACGGGTTTATTTGTTTCCATAGCAAAAAGCATGGAGGAAAAAA
Organism: Eulacestoma nigropectus; assembly: GCA_013397775.1. NCBI lineage: Eukaryota > Metazoa > Chordata > Aves > Passeriformes > Eulacestoma > Eulacestoma nigropectus. The sequence continues at coordinate 1,953,384 of VZTE01006407.1, read as the reverse complement.
TACCTTTGGTCAACTACCTAGGCACAGAATGCCGTGTGGATTCTTTAGGGGGCAACCTCTTTAGTTTTACCTCTTTAAGAGAGTCATAATGGCTGAGTTTGTCATGTGATATCAGCAGGGAGGTTCGACTAGATGACCTCCAGTAGTCAATTATCAGTGATGTTTATACAAATTATTTCCTTCCATAATCTTAGCAGCAGCCCTCTGAAATTGTTCATTTTAAAATATAACACATTTATAAACTATTTATTCTTAAAATTACTAGTAGAAATTTTTCTGTTTGCTTTAGTGCTTTGTAGAATGCAGATGGACCATTATGCTGACAATTAGTTTACAAGACTTGTAAATATGGGGGTGAAGTCTATGAATTTAAATACTGATATAGGAATTAGCTTTGCTTCAACAAAGACAATTCATGATAGTTCTTTTGGAAATGCTGCAATGTGTTAAAGCTGAAATGACATTAAAATACACACATTAAATATGTATTAGATAAATATTAAGACTGAAATATGCAATTACAGGCTCCAAAATTTGCATTTTTTGTTTTTTCTGATGTGTCTATTGATTTTTTTGATGACACCAAATTTTCCTCTTCTGATCTTTTAACACTTAAAAAAAAAAAAGTAGCAGTACCAGGGTTAGTTGCATTATCATCAAATTCTCAGTGGGTTGTTCTGTTGAGCTAGTGACTCACCTCACCTTCAGTATTTACAAAGAACATTTGGTATATCTTAGATATTAAGGGAAGTAAATAGGTATATAAAACCAATTTCCAGTCAAATGTCATTTGAGACTTTGGAGTAAATATTGCATTATTTTATGCACTATCATTTATTATTTGCACTGAATAAAAATAAGACTTTGACCTTCAGTGATTCAGTTATTTTCTAGGACACAACGAAGGCTTACAAAATGTAATTTAATGGTCTAGGACATGGGCAAAAAGATTTGCAGATACAGACTGTAAGGAAAATGCTAATTATCTTAAATTTAATTACAGAAAAAGATCATGATGCGAATACATAAAAACGCTTGAAATGCAGCCAAAACATTTTCCAAAGAACATTAAAAATGATTGCTGTTTACTCATCACAGATGATGTAGACACGAAGCTGCAGCGAGAAACACGTTTAAATTTCACCTATGTGGGTAGCAGTAGAAAATCTGGGCCAGACGTACAGAAAACCGGGACCTTAGTGTTACAGAAGAGTAATTTGTTTGAGGCTGAAGCACAGACTTCCCCATTACCTCCGAACTGTGCCAGCTGAACATGTCAACAGCCTCCGTAAATGACAAATGTCTCCACACAGACTTCCTTATCCCTGAGTACTGATGTGCACAAAATTGCATGATCTTTGTGAGGAGTCCTGCAGCTTTCAGTGGTCTCCTTTTGTGTTTAATGTATAAAGTCTGAAGAATGCAGGTAGGAAAGAAATGATGGTACGTGACGGCAGCATTACCTACCCAATAACTGTGGGTGTTTAAGGATTACTGTCTCTTACATGCAGCTGGGAGCTTCCTTCATCATGGCAAAGATGGAAAGTTTCACAATCCTGCATTTTCAGGCAAGAAATACATGGTAGCCAGGGGTGAAACAGAAAAGTCCATTTATTGAAAGAATTGTTTGTGACAATTGATTTTCATCTCAGGACTATGACTTCCAGTTCCCTTGAAAGTACTGCTAATTTCTGAAAAGTCTCATTCTTAGGTTGTTTTATCCTAACCTGAATGTTGCCTGTTCAGACAAACTGAATCCCAGTATGCTAATTTTTGTCCCTATTAAATGTAATATTTGATATGTTTGATAAGTCACTAAATTCAAGCGAGGATTAGGACATTCAAAATTATAGTTTCCCTTGAGAATTTTTAAATTTTTTTCCAGTTTTGCTTAAACCACTTCTTTAGGCCTGTTCCACTGAGGAAACAAAGTGTAGGTAATTGGGCTGGCTGTTTGTCTGCTTGGCTTCCATCTGTCCTTCCTAGTTTGAGGTAAATAGGAAGGAAAGATAGCAAATAAAAATATCCACAGAGACACACTAATGAGAATGGGTTGGACTTCTCACTCCTGTTTAATATCCAGGTGGTTTATATGAACCTTTATTTTCTGTAGAATGCTACTATTTCTCAGACTGCTTGGTAATCTGAATTTAAACTTCCCAATTCTGAAAGTGAGTTAAGTACAAATTATAAAGGAAAACAAAGGAGAAATCTTCAGCTAATACAAGGACAATCCTGAGACAAAGGATCAGGATAATCTTCCTGATGGTCTGTAGTACAGTACTTGAAAGGATCACCTCCCTCATCCCATCCATTTCCTTTTTTGTTGTCTTGATAGATGAATTGATTACTCAAGTGCCAATTAGGCTTTAAAGTGACAAAAGGACAGAGGCCTGAGATACTGCAGGCGAGAAGGGCAGTACTGGAAAGAAGAGACCAGGGGGGCAGAGCGTGAACTGAATGAGAATGAGGAGCAGTGGAGGTGAGCCTTGGTCCTGCGTCCTGTGCTTTCCGCTAACAGCGAGAGCTGGCCTGTCACTAACCTACCCCTGACATCTGCTGAAAAACCCAACTGGAGAGTAATGACCCACAGACCACAGATAGAAACCTTATGCAGCCTTGGCTGTGGATATGGCAAGTGCTTGTGAGACGTTTTCAGGGAGCTTTTGTTCTGACCTCTCAAGCAACGAGCACTGTGAGCTGGTGTGGGGCTGGCCCCCATGCCCAAGTGGGAACAAAGAGAACTACGGGAGCAAAACAAGTACCTGTCAGAGCCCCTGGAAGGCTGCTTGGTCTGGCGTGTTTGGGGAGAAAGGATTCATTATAATTTAGGCACATCAGAAAACACTGTGGTTCATAGACCTTTCAGGCTGTGCAACAGATGGTGTTGTTTTGGCTGGCGTAGGAGGCAGGTGTTTAAGCAACTTCCAGAGATTATGGAGCTGCAACCAGCAGAGTTGAAAAGAGTACAGAGAATTAGAAGGCATAACACATTTACATGGAGGAAAGGAGAAGAGGAGCTTTGAAACTAAACTTGGACTTCAAAGGCAGCCATCTGACTTGTTCGCTGCTTCTAGGTAAAGTCACTGGTGACTGGAAAAAGGGAAGCATTGCATGCATTTTTAAAGGAGGTAGAAAGGAAGACCCTGGGAACTACCAAGAACTAAGTCAGACTCACCTCTGTGCCTGGGATGATCATGGAACAAATCCTCCTAGAGGATATGCTAAGGCAAATGGAGAACAGGGACATGATTCAAGACAGCCAGCACAGCTTCACCAAGGGCAAGTCCTGCCTAAACAAATTAGTGGCCTTGTATGATGGAGTGACTATTTCAGTGGACAAGGCAAAAGCCATGGATGTCATCTGTCTGGAATCTGTAAGGCCTTTGACACAGTTCCCCACAGCATCCATCTCTCTATATTGGAGAGATATGGATTTGAGGAGTGGACTGTTTGGCGGATGAGGAATTGTTTGGATGGTCACATCCAGAGAGTAGTGGTCAGCAGCTCAGAGTCCAGATGGACATCAGTGACAAGTGGTGTCCCTCAGGGATCCGTATTCAGACCAGTGCTATTTAAGGCCTTTATCGGTGACATAAACAGTAGGATCAAGTGCAACCTCAGCAAGTCTACAGATGATGCTAAGCTGTGTGGTGCAGTTGGCACACCTGAAGGATGGGATGCCATCCAGAGGGACCTGGACAAGCTTGAGAAGTGGGCCCATGGGAATCTCATGCAGTTTTACAAGACAAAGTACAAGGTGCTGCACCTGAGTCAGGGCAACCCCCCATATCAACACAGGCTAGGGGATGAACAGATCAAGAGTAGCCCTGCCAAGAAAGACTCGGGGGTGCTGGTGAATGAGAGGTGGGACATGAGCTGGCAATGTGCATTTGCAGCCTAAAAAACCAGTTGGATCTTGGGTTGCAACATGGCCAGCAGGGTGAGGGAGGTGATTCTGCTCTTCTACTCCACTCTCATTAGACTCGGAGTACTGTGTCTAGCTCAGGGGTCTTCAGCACAGGAAAGACATGGACATGTTGGAGCAGGACTAGAGGAGGGCCATGAAGATGCTTAGAGGGCTGGAGCACCTCTCTTATGAAGACAGGCTGAGACAGTTGGGGTTTATTGTGGCCTTTCAGTACTCAAAGGGGGCTTATAAAAAAGATGGAGACAAACTTTTTAGCGGGACTTGTTGTGATAGAACAAGTGGTAATGGTTTTAAACTAAAAGGGGCTAGATTTAGACTAGTTCAAACAATGAAATTTCCTGCATTAAGGGGAGTAAAACACCGAAACAGGTTGACCAGAGAGGTGATAGATGCCCCGTTCTGGAAACACTCGAGGTCAGGTTGGACAGGACTCTGAATAACTTGATCTAGCTGAAGATGTCACATGATCTTTAAAGGTCCCTTCCAACCCAAACTATTCTATGATTCTAGAAGGAAAGGAGATATGATGGTATGACCTGCTTTGGGCTCCCTCGGGAATGGTGTGAATTGCTGAAAATACATAATCTTGTCAGGACTGAGACACTGTAGTTATCATCTTTTATTGTTGGTGTTTTCCATCCTCATATATCACTGAAAGAAGAGATTTGCTGTCTGGTATAAGTAAAATTGTGAAAAACGGGTGTAGACGATCCCTGAGCATGGTGATATTTATCCACCAGAGCAGTTAGAGCAAAGAAAAAACGTTCAGCCAGGGAGTGAATCTTCAGTCTGCAGAATATCTTGTCTTCAGTGATTAATCCCAACTTGTCAGTTTCTGGGGTGTGTTTCTGTAGTTGAATTTCGGGTTATAAACCCTTGCTGGGCACACCTCTTCCAAGCCATAACTCCTGCTCTGATGGCAGGCCTGGCCTGATCCTTCCGGTGTCTGCACTGCAGCTTCACCCCTCCACTGTAGTGTTCAGGGTGGATCACAGACCTGCTGGGCTGCAAGCCCTGGGGGCAGGTGCCCACACAGGGCCAGACACTGCCTGGGAAGACTGCTCTGGGACACATCTTGCTTAGACCATGATCAGCATTTGCTGCTATGGCCAAATAGCGCCGGCTAGCTAACAGTACTCGTTTCCTGATTCATTTAATGCTTACTTGACTGCAACTACTTGTACTGCAAGTATGAGGACATACGTAATATTCAAGTGAAAGTCCCAAGGCTTGTGGTACAGGCTTAATAGAAGGGCAATATTGAATCTTATTAACTCTCTATTCACATTAATTTGCCCCTTGGCAAATACCTGCTGCCATTCTGTCCAGTTTATTTTGTGAGTCAGGCATAATTTCCCACAAAGAGACACTTGAAATTAAAAAAAAAAACTAGGGCTATCACACTCTGCGGGAGGAAAGAAGTGCTGGATGCACCTGCACAGTTTTCTTCCAGGTCAAATACAGATATTGCTGCAACCTCATCAGGTCAAACAAGCCTTAAGAACTCAGAGAGCAGCACATGTGATGCACATACAGTCATTGGTGTGTGCCCAGCTTCAGAGCCCCTGACTGAGAGAATGACTTTTTAGGTATTGCTTTTGAGCTGTAATTTTAAGGGTTATTTCCTCTTCTTCTTCTCTGTCTTATTTTAGTTAAATTTATTCTCATTTCATTGTGACATATTTCATCATTGTTACAGCAAAAGTAAATAGGAGCATGGTTGCTAAAATAGTTGCTATGTACAGATGATTAAAGTAGAAAATATTATTCTACTCACTTCCTTTCACTAAGTTAATGAAGAGTCATTGAAAGTCTCAAATGCCACTTACTGTTTAAGATGCACTTTGTGATTGTGTCAGCTGCTCACTTGGCAGATCGTATAAAGAAATAGGAGCTACATGTCCCAGTAAGGGAACTGTAATAGTACCTAGGTTATTGCATCATGGGGATTCTTTTCCTCTAAGGATTGATGTGAATAGATTTTGCAAAATATTTTAGAACTAGAACTCTTTTTACAAATTTGTTAATCACTTGATCTGCTCTTGAAAATATGCATGGATTATAACTGGTGTATATGGATGAGCAGATAAAATAATCTAGGAAATATAATGTCTCTTTCCTAATTTAGACTGCTGCAGTTAGTGCTGAATGTTGGTTATCGTCTGCTAGGAAGATTGATGGTCAAATTGTCTAAATAGGCAACTAGAAGTCTCCCTTTACAAAGAGAGCTACAAAACTGCTCATTTTCCAGTGAATGAATGATGCAAATATGTATTATTCTTGAAGTATGGTTCTATATTTTTAGTAATTTGGGGATTTATCTTGTAATAGGACATTGTGTCTAAATTATTATGTCGGCATATGGCAATGTTGTGATATCATGCATGTTAAAATAGGTGCAGTACCAATTGCCTCTTAGACATGTCTGTGAGAGGGTGAGCTGTTTAAACTATCTCTGGTCTGTGCATTTTGGTTTTGGCTGTATGCTGCCTGATATTCCCAAGCCCAAAACTTTCAACATTTGAGATTGACTTACCAAATGACAAAATAAACTAGACACCCACTCCAGGAAAAAAAATATCTTGCATAGAAACACGATGCAAAGAATATTTAAATTGTTTTTTTCTAGGGCAAAATGCTTACAGGTTTCTTTTAAATTGTCAGTCTGCATAAAACCTTAGGTATTTATATACTTCATTTCTTGTTGTCTAGTCAAGCAGATTTTCCCCTCTTTCAATTTGCATTTACTACAATAGGAGCTTTGAGGAGCCCTTTGTAATTTAATTTGACATGTAGTTTGTATATGCTGCACAAATTTAGAATATGTGGCACTTAAAATACACTAAAGGTCTCAGTCTTGCTGAGTTTTGCTAGGCAAGGAAGGATGGACAAAATAATCACATAATGAGTCTTCGGAAAAGTCAAAATGTATTCTTCCTTCCAAGTAATGCATTTGTCTTGCCTGTGGCCTAAGTTCTCAATAAAATGTGAGATTTTGCATGGCAGTTGGTGCAAAGTTAGCAAGGTGCCTTATTTCTTGGCGAGTATTATTGACAAGAGGTTTGAATATAACATTATACAGTTACTATCATTAGTTTAGAAAATTTGAATTGGTTTAATATTCAAGAATAGATTGGTCTCATTTTCCTTTTTTGAAGTGTGAACATATCACAGCATAATTCAAGTCTGAAGAAAGATCAGGAGGCATCTACTCCAATCTCCTGCTCAAAGTAGGGTGAACTTTGAGTTCAGATGAAGTTGCTCAGGATTTTTTTCCAGTTGGTCTCCAAGAATGGAGACTCTTCAGCCTCTCTTGGAAATCTGTTCCACTGCTTCATTGTCCAAGCAGTGAAAAAATCCTTTGTGTGAAAAACAATCTGGACTTCTCATTTCAGTTTATGCCTTTTGTCTCCCATTCTCCTACTATGCACCAATGTGAAGAGCTGGCTTCATCTTCTCGATAACTTCCTTGTAGGTACCAGGAGCTGCTGTCAGGTCTCACCAAAGCTGCCTCTTCTCCAGATGGAACAAGTCTAGCTCCCTCAGTTTGTCCTCATGAGGCAAGTGTTCCAGGCCTGACCATGTTGGTAGTTATGTTCTAAAATTTGTTGTTTATCAGTGTCTCCTGTGTATTGGAGGAAGTGCTGACTAGGGAGGGGCTGTGGTTATGGGATTTCTGTTCATACAGCCCTGGGTGCCGCCGCCCGTCTTTGCTGCCAGGACACTGCTGGCTTCTGGTCAGCTCACGCCTGCACACACCCAAGGCCAGTGCCCTCAGAGCTGCTCCCCAGCCATTACTGTTGCAGCAGTTATTCCTCCCCAGGTAGAAGGGGTTTTCATTTGTCCTTGTTGAGTTTCATAAGGCTTCTGTCAGCTTTCTCCTTCAGCCTGCCTAGGTTTCCTGGAATGGCAGCTCTCCTTCCAAGCGTATTGATGGCTCCCACTATTCTGGAGAGAGCTGCAAACCTCATGGCAGTGAGCTCTGCTATCTCCTCTGGGTCACTGATAAAAATGTTAACAACAGGTCCCAGGACAGACACCTGCATCTAACCAACCTCCTGGCAGAGCACAACCCATCGACCCAACTCTCTAAGCCCAACCAGCCAGTAAATTTTGTATAGGCTGCATAGGCTGTTAACATCCTAACATGGATTCAGGAGTATTGTGGGAGATGTGTTGCAAGCCTTACTGAAGCCAAGTGGGCCCACTTGTTTCCTTGTTTGGCCTTTTTCTTCAGAAGTATCTGTATTGTTTCCATGTCTAAGTGCTGTTTGCTAACACTCTGTGTCCCTGTTCTTCGAAATTTTTGAAGCAGCTCTTTTGACTGACTGGATCAGAATGTCTATCTTCTAATGAGTGACTTTTCACTTTAGTTTTATTGATTGAAAATCACAATGAGTGATAGTTATCATTTAATAAAAGAAGAAAACGGAGATTGTTATGAAAAGGAGTACTAAAATTTCACAGTTTGTTCAATAAATAATGACTTGCTGTGTCAGACTCTCTTTTAGGCTTTTTAAAAATGCCTGTCTGTAATAGAAGTTATTTCTATTAATTAGGAAGACAAATCATAACACAAACTAACAGAAGGCTTTACTTCCATAGCAGTATCTTTCAAAAAGGTCATTCTTCACCTTCAGGCTGACTGTTTAGGCTGATTTTTACATCTGTTCTTACAGATATCCTGTCCAGCTATTAGAATACAAAATTTCTAAGTAATTGCAGTCCCCAAATTACATAGTTCAGGGATTTGACTGTAATCTTTGGAGGTAAGAAACTCTGCTATGTCTATATGCACATGCACAAAAACTTCACTCTTTGAGACCAAACTACTGAAGAACCTGAATTTCATTTCCCAAAATGGTAGACACTGCAGGTCAGGCTTCTAAAGCTGCCTGGGTACCAAAGGATTTATGCAAGCACTGAGATTGTTAAAAGCATCTGTTTATCTATCTCCATCATACTTTACCTGTCTCAACTTCAGTCATCTTAAGCATGCAGTCAAATAGAGTATCCTAGATTTCCCCAGCCATCCAGAGAGAGAGACAGATCCACCACACAGTAAATTCTTCAATGCAATCCAGATACCTCCTAGACAGCTTGTGTGCAGTTTTAGATTATTTAGTGGTGCTGCAATCAAATATTAAATTATATTTTTGCCCAAATGAAATGATTGTATCTACTTAATAATTTGGTATTTAAGGCCTGAAAAATCCAATGCTTGTAAGCGTTTATAAAATCATGTTTAAGAATTTTTTCAGCCCTGATTTTTATTGTCCATATTTATTGCAAAAGCCTGACCTCTAATTCTGAAAGACCTTACAGACTCCTTTTTGCATGTAAAAGCAAAATGGAAAAAATTAGAAAGCATTCATAAATTATGTTAAAACACACTTCTATGTATATTGGAGATGATCTTCCTTTTGTAGTGTTTGTGTGGCAGTTTTCATGAGGGTAGCTATCTAGTTGTCCTCTGCTATGTATGCAAGAAAACGAAGCTTGGACACTTCAGGGCTGGAATTGAAAACAGAACATATGCACAAACTGCAGAACAGCTGCCTTGGCCAAAACCCACTCTGTTTTATCAGTTCAATTGCATTTTTCTTCATGCATTCAGATAGTAAGAAAACAATATATTTTAATTTCTTCATCCTGTTAAAAAAGAAATATGTATGAATCAAAGACTAAGGTTTTATTAATATTAAAGGAAAAAAAATGTGCTTAGACAGGTCAGAGGTACTAAATGCAAATACTCCAGAGAAATATTTCACATTATAAGGAAGTCTTTATGCATGCAGCAAAAGACTGCAAAAACAGGCTCCTTTTTTATTCTGTGTGCTAAGTGGTAATGAATTTCTTATAGGAAGGTGTATACCAGAAGCTATGGGACAGGATAAATTGCAGAAAGATTCTTGTTTCGGATTTGAACTCATCAAAATAACCAGATCGTGGGCTCTGAGTCTGCAGCCGTTTTTCAGGTAACAGCACCTAAGGCTGGAAGGTAAATAGGTCCCACCTGTGTCAGCAGTCCCTGCAGAGAGGCAGTAAGGACCCAGGTACCGCTGCTGTGAGCAGAGCTTGAAGCAGCAGCCCTGGCCAGAGGTGTAGGAGAGGAGGGGAGCGAGGTGGGGAGGCACTAATGGGTACCTGGAGGCACACTGCACTCAGGATGAACAGCCAGTTCTCAGGCTCCTCAGCTCTGTCACCCTTCAACTTGAAAAGCTCTGGAAAGAGATAAGTCAGTCAGTTAAACACAATAATTATATTCCTTCAAAAGCGAGTGAAAGTGGCACATGTTCAACACAGATCTCCTCCCTCCTTCTTGATTGTAGGAGAAGATTTGGGCAGATTTCCTATTCGGAGGCAATCAGTGAACGTGGAGAGTGAGGGATGAAGGATGCCCTGGCTGACCTTCAGAAGAATTATTGTTTCTTTCACTCACAGCTTCTCCTCCAACCCCACCCCCATCTCCCTTGCACAAGGCTTGGGAGCTACAGAAGCTTTTTATTTAAAAACAGGTGCATAAGTGGAGCGCTCTGCTGCAGGGATGTAATTGATTCAGGACAACAGTGCCCCTAATCAGACAGCTGCTTTTGTTGTCTTGCCCTTCTATATGAGGGAAGAGGAAAATAGCTATCACTATGTGTCTTAGTCAGGAAATATTCAGCAAATATTTGTCAAGTAAAGTGTGTTTGGAATATTGCTTAAAATTACACATATATTTAACACTTTCCCCTCCTTTTCTGCTCCAAACTGCCAAGCTTTGAAGGATACAATTTAATTAGCAATGGCATTTTAATACAGTTACTTGCAATGGCTGTGCTCTATGCAAATAATTTATTTCGTGGAAATTGTACTGGGATTGAAAACGTTTTTTCTTTCCCAAGAAGTATTATAATTCCTAATTGGCTGAAGCTTTGCTGATTTAGAAATGTGTTCAAAGAAACCAAGGCGCAAGTCAAGGGTAGAGGGGGATTAAAGTTACTGTCACTCTTATGCAAATGTCTGTCACCCCACACAAGGCTTGCAAATTAAAATTGAAGTGCCAGTTTGCTGCTGCAGTCATGCTTTTGGAATAATCAGTAATGAATTCAGCTACATACCATAACTGTTTCCTAAAACCAGAGCATTATTCTTGTATAAAATGCCACATTTATATTGTTAGAAAAAATTTATATCCATTTCATCCTACATTCAGATCTTTAAAGTTACTAGATATGAATCAAGTGCCTTTGCCTGCCCTGAAGATGAGTTTTCCATGTGCAGCACCATGCTTGTCATTACAGATTAGTGCACCATTTAGAGGGAAAGGGAATAGATAGAATAGATAAAATATTTTGCATATGCATAATCAACACAATTGCAAATAAAGGCAAAAGTCTTGGGAGGCAAAACACAGCTGTAATGCTAATGCTGAGTGAATAATTTTCTTGATGAATTTAGCCTCTGTGTCTGCTCACCAAATAGCCTCAAACATATTGTAATTTCTGGAAATTTGGTTATTCTTTAGAATTGCTGCACTGTTTTGTTCAGGGTTTTTTGTTTGTTATATTTTTAACTCTTTGGATTGCATTCAAATTGTGATTATAAAATATTTGCTATCCAGCCTGCAGGCTTTGTTAGGTAGTACTATCTATCATATAAACATACCTCCTGTCTATCTACTGCTTGTAGTGGTGTAATTCCTTTAGGAATACCCTCTGCAAACAGTTGGCCCATAGCAAAGAGTTAGAACTTTATTTGTAGTGGTTCATGGCATGTCCTAGGAACAGTTTCCTTCTGTATGGAAATGTTAACATTTATGTAGCTGCAGTCTTTGTAGGAAGCAAAAGAAAGTGCTGGTATTCTTCCCCTGGGACATATATATACACTTTGCTTACCACATTTTCATCTACTTGGTCTGGTTGGACTTGCCATTTTTCTGCGGAAGAGAATGTTGATTTTTATCTGATGTTTATAAATTAATTTATATCCAAACTCATAATGACATAACCACAAGCATTTTGAGAAAGACAATTCTTACAGATTCTATCTGAAAAGTGTTAGTCTTTCTGGTACAATATAAGCAACTTCTTAGCAAGGATTAAGGGAATAAGCATTTTTTCAGAGCAGTTATTGTCCTTCCTAGAGTGATTAGATGATTGCTTGACATTTTGTGGTGGGAAGTATTTACTTTAGTGGTAATAAGTTTTATTTCACTTTCTTATTCTAGTTATTGGAAAGTGCTGTGATGAATCCTATAAGGCAGTTCAGTATTGACACAGGCTGCCGAATGATTTGGGAATATTTTCTGTGATTGTGTTCCAATGGATATCAGACAAAAGCCATTACACAAAGCATAAAGCTATGAACCCTTTGAAGGATTTTCATACAGAAATAAAACTTGATGTTTTCAAAAACGGTAAATCAAAAATATATGTCCTTGCAACCTGAAAAAAAAACCAAGACCATAAATGGACTTTTATTAGTTCATGCAGTTTAAAACAGTTTAGATGTACAAGGACCAAACAACAGCCTGTTGTTTCTTCCAGTAGTGTCTGTATTTTTGCGTTTGCTTTTCCATAAATCCATTAGTCAGGCACCACTCTGCAACAGCCTCTGTACTTGATTTTATAAACCATTACAGTCAGTTATTCTAAGATCAGCAAGTTATGTATAGCAGATAAAACCCAAACACTGTGTTTATCGGGGGCCCTGTACCAGTGGTAGGGTTGGAATCAAGCTCCCATAAATACAATATTGTTAATGGTTCTGATTGTGTAATAGTCACCCTCATAACACAGGGGAATGAACGATTGCCCAAAGCAAAACAGTGTGTGCAAAGAGTTCATTGTATGCCATTTTCTTTCATGATGCATTTGATGACCAAGTCCAAAACCTTTCTAGCTCCATAGCTGTTATTCAGGAACATGATTTGTTTTGATGTGAGGAAGGAAGGTCAGACTCATTTAACAGCAGTGCACATTCCCCACCTGTGTCTTTGATACGTTTAGTTCATATATCCTGATAACCAACTCATGTTTCTTAAGACCTTATTTGAGAAAATAATATGGATGCAGCTTTTATATGTCTTTCATGGGCACTGTGTTTTCAGGAATTACTAGCAGTAGATCAACGAAACAGATTGCTATAGCACCTGTAATTTTTGTTATCCATTTCATGGCTTGCTGTCACCCTACCCACAAGCATTCAACTCCAGTGAGGTAGGAAGTATTGCTCTTTGGCCAGCGGCTCTCTTGAGTCTGGGGGTTTGCTTGGAGTTAAAGCTGTTCCCTTAGAGGAACAGCTTTAACTAACTAAATAACTTAGTAATTTTTTAATTAACAGTACACCTAAGTAAAGCATATGGGCTATTGTTATTCTTCTACATTACAAAGCAACAATTTCCAAACTAGAACTACCTTTCTTTTCCCCTCTGAAAGTAATTATTAGCTACAAAGCTGTAATAAATCAGAACACTTAAGTATGCCTCAAGGGAGCTTTCATGTTTGTAAAACCTTGTCAGTCAGGGTTTGATTTTGCAAAAACTCCAAATGAACCAAAGCTTTTTATTTTGATTTTATTTGAACTTTCAGAGCAATGAAACTGAGAAGGTTTGGCTTAAAGTTTCTTGTCAGGGTTTTCTTCGTATTTTTAATATTGTTATCAGTGATATCTCAGATATAGTATATCAGTTCTCTTTAATTCCCAGACTGGCAAACTGGGAATGGAATATTTAAACTGATATGAAGAAAAGGTACATGTTTTATATCTTTCTTATAACTAATTAATTATCCCCAGACCATTAGTTGCTTATGTTACTCTGTATTTGAGGATGGTCTGCCCAGAGCAGGGAGATAGCTTGCAGAAGGAGATGCATTGTGCTGTCAGCAGAGTGGCAGAGCTCATGCCAGGCTCAGACAGCACTGGAGCTGCAGACGTTTCATGTGCTCACAGAGGTTACTGCAAACATGGGCACCTTGGGTCACTGCTAGAGGACACAAAATATACTGTAAGGGCGAGTAGGAAGAAATCTCTTGAAAGGAAAATTGTCACAGAACATTGGCAAAGACTGTGCACTTACAGTGATCTGGGCAAAGAAATGTGGCATCTCTATTCCTGAGTCTTTAGTTTTATCTCAACAGAATGGATTTTTTTTTTTTTTTCTTAATAGGAAAGGGGTTTTTTTGTTTGTTTGGTTTTTTTTTCAGTGAGTTAGGTCAGCGTTTCCAAAGTTGATGTATACGTTCTTTTAACAAACTGAACAGGACTTAACCTAATGGCAGTTTTTGGTAGGACAGACAAGGTTAAAAACATTGATGGAGAGATGGAGAGAGCAGAGTTATAGTCTATCTAGAGAATATCTTTTGGAGTAGTTGAGGTTGTTTTAGCAAGGAGATTGTAGTTACAAGCCGTAAGTTGGCATTTTCTGCTTACTGACTGTCTTCTTGTTCAAGAAGCGTCTGGATGATGCTCTCAGGCACATAGTGTGATTCCTGGGGCTGTCCCATGCAGGGCCAGGAGCTGGACTTTGATGAGCCTTGTGGATCTCTTCCAACTCAGGATATTCTGTTATTACAGCCATTGAATCTGCTAACCAGTTAGTACCTGTGATGAAAAAAAAAAAACAGATGGGCTGTGGAGAGGGAGTGTACAACAAGTGCTAATGCACTCCTTAAGGTGTATGAGGACTATCAGAGGTATAAAGATTAATTGGCATATCTGCAGAAGAAAGAGACCAGCCGTATAGCATGGTTTGGGTGGGCACAGCCTGGAGCTGTTGATTTCTCATGTTTTAAGTCTTTCTTGTCCATTGCCTCTCTGCTCCACTGCAGCAAGAAAAAAGTTCTCTTTCAGTGAGATGCGTATATTGTAAGCAATTTTTTTGTTGATTCCCTAATCTAGAACTGAAGCTGTTACTGTAATTCTTACTGTATTTATAGAGTAGCTGCAGGCCTGATTAAAAAAAAATAGAAAAAGAAAAAAGAGTGGGACTTAAATTGGTGGGACTGTTAAACTGCTGGCCGAGTGGTTAAATGTATTTGGAAAATGAAAGCATTACTTTAGAACAGTCTAGAGCTAGGCATAGTGACTGCAATACTCAGGACCAGCTATTTAAAAACATTAGACCCTCGTTAGAACAGACACCTTTTTACTATTATTGAAGAGGCATTGAAGCATGGGATGGAATGGCAGATGAACAATGAAAAAGGAAAATTAAAGAACTGCAGATAATTCTTCCCTTTCAAATGCTTTGTAATTAAATGCCTGGATAATTTCTACTACTCATTAACTGAGATCAGCTAATGAAGAGTCCACAAGACAGTTGGGCTGTAGCTCTACTGTACAATTGGTCTTGTGAATAAAATCGTTAACCAATAGTAACACAGTGTTACTGAAGCTGATAGTAAAACTCAGCTGACCGTGATGGGGAAAGAGAGCAGCAAAGATCTTGTTCCTCATGTTTAGCTAATGGAGAGACTTCTAACATTATTAAAAAGAGAAAGATATTCTGCTTCAACTTTCCATGGAAACACCTCAAATAAAGAGGATTATGCATATCTATGTAAGCTGTTCTGATCTAAAATAAATTCATCAGACTAACAAGGGCATGCTCAAACAACTAAGTCCGTAGTCTCATTAAAGAGGGTGGATGGTAACTCTGAAATAAAGACAAGGTATGTAAATTCAAATAATTCCCTTTTTAATTTTTCTACATGTGTATTGGGAGAACTGTTGGGAAAAAATGGTTCTCAACTGCCAGTGGATTACTCATAAAAGTATCACAAATTACTAAAACAGTCCCACAGACTTTAATGGCACATTCCCAAATGACAGGAATCTTCTCCACTTCTAGCATGTTAAAATCTACACACAAAGTCAGGCTTTGAGTGAAAAGGAGCAAACGTAAAAATGACTGGATGAAAAGGCAAAACACTGAAGAACTAAACCAATATTTTACTCTGGGTTTTCAGTCTCTACCCAGCTGAGCAGTAAGAAGCACAAGCTCCTTTTTTGATTCTCCACAAAACTCCAGTGCCTTGGTTTTGGTTTTTTTTTTTCCTTCAGGCTCTCTTGGAGATGTCACTCCTTCCTCCCTAATAAATATTTGTGAGTCATGCACATAGTAACTCCAGGCTCAGCAATCCTAATTTATAGGCTTTGTAGCTGCATATGAAAATGCGGTGCAGCTCCCAGCTGGCAGGCTGTCCAGCTGCCTCCTGGGACAGCCCCTTGGCCTGCACTCAGGCTGGACTCCTTCCAGCAGCTTTAGTCACCCCTTGCTAAACCTGCTAACAAGGATCTGGTGCCCATTTTTGTGTGAAGGGTGTAGTGACAGCAGCAACAGCTTGTTAGTTTTAAGCTTGTTTACTGCTTTTTGGCAACTCCCTCCCCAATTCAAAGGGGCATCTGAGAGGTCATAGTTGCAGCCCTTCTGCTTCCCTTCTCCACTGCAGGCACGTGCATTGTCTGTTCACCTTGCTCAAACAAGGTGAATCTTTTAATCTTCCAGTTCAAAGCCAAAACGAGAGGAAGGATGTTCAAAAGCAATAATTACTTTGCATTTTTCTATAATGTCATCATAAAAATTGTATTCAGCAATGAGCTTCTGTGAGAAAGTCAAGAACTTCTGCTAATGGAAAGGCAAGTATTAGGTGAACATCTAGTTTGACCATTGTTCACCATGAAAAATTATTTTCTGTCAAAAGAAGATATTTACTTGGCATTGCCTTATAGTCATAAATCTCAGCTTCTTTTACTCTTGCCAAAATAGTTTTTATTTTGAAAAGAAAATGTCAGATAGTTGAGAACTTGAAGACTTTTGTCTGAATTTGTTGCCATTATATGGAAGATGCATGAGTGTCGTAATGATGGGGAGAAATGTAAAAACCTTAAAATAAACTTCTTTTGGAACTGGAATGATCCAATGAAATGAGTAGAATTACTAGAGTATGAATCATGGTTTGGCCCAAAGTCTGAGTATTTCTGCAGGTTTTGGTAATTGCATGTAAGGCCCTTGTAATTTTGTCAGGGTACAGTGCATGCAGTCAAGTGTTGCCATTTCCTTTGGGCTAGCCCTAGTCGTGCTTGTTTCCATTATTTTCTAAATGTGCTTTTAGGGCTGAATGGCAGCAGGCAGGTAAAGAAACACAAAACAGGGAAAAGGGTCCCATAATGCTTCCTTAAAGTGGATTGTTGACAATCCCTACCTAGTTTCCAGAGAAGGGAAATAGTCTCTTATGTTTTCATAGCACAGAAGCTATCATCTCAAATCAGGAATAGTGCCAGCAAACTCTGGCACTATAGAATAAGCAGTTTACTTGCTCAAACTCCCAGGCCATATGGGAATCGGCACTCTTCTCCCCCACAAATACCTCTGTTACTTGAAAGAAGTAGTCTCTGTGTAGCACATACTGGCGATCAAGGGTTCATACTTTGAATTCCAGTTGAAAGGTTATTTTATGTAAAGCTTGATACCTTTCCTTCACTCAGTCTCTACTAGGTATTTCAAGTTGGTTAATAACAAGGTGCAACTATACAAGAAAGGGATTTTTTTCACGTTTTTGCAGGATTAGATTGGATGTAGTCTGATAAAATGAAACAAATTTTATCTTTGATACATTTGGTGTACCTGATTTTTAGACTTCAAGCTTTTGAGTAGGCCCAGCACTGCTTGAAAGCTGCTGACTGGGGGAGGTGTCAAATCCTCTGTCATAACTTAAATGCTAGTGTCAGTGCAACACCCAGAATAAAGTTTCTTCAAATCTACCTTGGTCTGCTTCTAAGAGCATGACAGAAGATGCTGAACAGGCTCAGGCACAAGATCTGGGGGCGTGTGTTTGGTCGCTTGCCTTTAAAGCAGCAAAAACAAGTGTAAATGTCAGGGGATCACCTGAGACCTGTTATGATCTTGTGACACAGCTTGGCACATGCTGTCGCAGTAGAGTCTGCTTTGGACCACTGCCAGGCTGGAAGAGAAGTTGGAGGTGCTGTTAAGAAGCTGCATACATCCTCCTCAGTGGTACTGCGTGGCTGGTTTTGGGGGGCGTTGGGGATTTTTTTATCAGTTTCCTTAGTTTCTCTATTGGCTTCCTGTAATTCTCTGAAGAGAATGGAAAAGCTTTAATAGGTAATGAATTAAGCCTTTTATAACAACCATAGTGAAAAAATTACATTCATTTCTCCAACTGCGTGGTGTTGGGGGGTTATGTAGTACTTGGGGGAGAATATTTTTTATTTTTTCAATATTTATATTTTTCAATATTTATTGCATAAGTGGGAGCATGGGAAACTTGGGTGTGATCCAAAGTGATAGGGACTGTAAAGCCCAGGGTTGCAGGTTATTCCTGCTATGAGTGAAGGCACTGTAAACACTCAGAGACTTCACAAAGGTGCAGAGACATCCAAAGTGATTTTCTCCTGGAAAAGAGTCAGAATTAGCTGTCTTAGTGCTTATCTGCAGGGAAAATTTGCCAGTGTAATTAAGCTGCTCTAGTTACACAGGTATAACTCCTTGCTCAGTCACTCTTGTCTCAGGGGTGCCCAGGCAGGGAGTTTACACCAGAGTAGCCACAGCAGTGCGCTGCCCTACGAGTACAATGAGGCCATTTGCCAGCTGGTGCGTGCCAGGTGGTTGCCATCTGAGATGCTCAGGACAGCGCTGCTCATGGTGAAAAAAGTTGCTGAGTTGTGCCAGGGCCTTAGGCAGGACACACATTCCCATCAATGCCCTGAAAATAAACATTTTAAATCACAAGTCAAATCCCTTCCCTAAGTGTAGAAGCTCCAGCTGCCATTGAAAACCTCCAACCACAGCTTTCTTTTGCAGTTCAGTTTGAGAAAAAGATGAATGTAACTGCTAATATTCAACAGGCTTCTGAAATTTGATCCTTAACTCAGTTTCTCATCGCTCCTCTTTGCTACTAGTCTTCTTTTTCTCCATCTTGCCCTTGGCCGCAGAATGACTCCTGACTGAAGGAGTGGTTAGGAAAAACATGAGGTGACTCGCTGGCAGTATGGACAACCTACATCCAAGTCCTTGCTTTGCTGCAGAATTTCTGTTTGGTCCTGGGTAAGACAGTTTGTCTTCAGTTTGACGTCTGTCCTGCAAGGGTGAGGAGCAGCATGTCCACAAGTCTGTGGAGAGTTGCAGGTTGTGGTAACCACGTCAGAGAAGGTGGGTTATATAGGCTGTGCAAGATGAGAGACTGTGTCAGTATCTCAGCTGTGTTGCATTTCACAGGAGATAGGGACTGAAAAGTTGTTCATTCCCCAGCCAGGCTGCTTTTCTGGAGTGAATCGAGCTTGTCCCCCCTCCCCTTCTCCTACTGAGCAGTTGTCCAGAGCCTTAACTTCCCAAAGCATTTTTCTGTTTGCCCTAATGCACTCCGAAGTACCTTTCTGAATAGGGATAATGTCCCTTGGAACCCCTTGTGACCTCTGATTATTACAGCCTGAAGAAATAATTGATTTTAAAGAAGGAAGGTTCATGAAACTTCTCAGGTCATTTGTCTTGCAATGAGATTTGGCTGGAGAAAGACAAAACTCATTCAGAGAGACAGACTGAAAAAGAGAAAAGGAAAAGGAAAAAGTGGGGAGTAGGAGGGACACACTAGGTTGCTCTTCACTTCTTCCTCATCCATGTGCAGCATCCCTTCTTGGCCTTGTCTGGACTGTAATTACTTTTTTGGTTAGTGGGGTTTTGCAGGGTGTCCCTGAACTGCTGAATAACTGTGTTTATCAGCTTGCGTAATTTCCTCTTACTTATCTTACAGCAATCTCTGTCTGAGGAGAAAAAAAAAAAAGCCTATCTTATGTGGGAACTTTATTACACAGCTGATAAAGGCAGCTGTTTGAATCCTACTATCCAGTCTTTCCTTCATTTCAAATGGGACAATTCAGATTGTGAGTTTAGCTCAAGGATATATACAATGAGGGTAATCAAACGTCTTTATGTAGCCTCAAATTTGTGTCATAAAGAACTGCAAAAAAGGCATCCAAACACAACACTGGAAGTTCGATGGCATTTTATGTCTACAGTGTAATCTGGCAGTCATTTCCCTGGCCTACAACAGGCTGGGAAGTGCTTTGCTGTGGTTTGTACACGCTAGAAAGAAAGAGATCCTCATGTACATGCCTACATGCTGATGTCAAGTGTACCTTCTTTGTTTCAGAATTTGTTTGCTTGTGCCACGGTAGGCATAAAATATCACCAGAACAAAAAGGAAGAGACAGGCTAATGCTTTATCTATAATCATCTGTGTTCCCTCCAGCAGCCATACCACTTTTTCAGCATTAGATGTCTGGTGATGGGACAGACAGGCTGTAGCTTTTTAACAGTACAGAGCTTGTGCTGGCTGTCCAGTCTGATCCTTGGCCAGAGTAATGGATGAGGTGATGGAGACCATTTAGCAGGGGGGAACTGCTGGGTCCAGTCCTTTTCCTTATCCAGACTTTGGTCAGATTTCTCTCCTTCCACAGGTTAGTGAGTAGTCTAGTGGGGGCGAGGTCACCGACCTCTGTTTTCTCTTAAAAGCTGCCTGTGGTTAAGTGTCCCTTTTATTTTTTTTTTATTCTTTCTTTTCTTGTTCTGAGAATTTTTTTCTCCAGAAATAGTTCATTTCTCTTTTTTCTTTCAAAATGCAAAGCAAAGAAGCACTGTGTGCTTTCAGGCCAGTGACAGATCTTTGTTGCCTTTTGTGAGGGGGCAGCCCAGGGGGGCACAGTCAGACCCCAATCTAATAGGCATTATTGTCCAGAGAAGGGGAACAAAGCTGGTAAAGGGTCTGGAACACAAGTCCTATGAGGAGAGACTGAGGGAGCTGGAGGCATTTGGTCTGGAGAAGAGGACGCTCAGGGGTGATCTTACCACTCTCTACAACTCCCTGAAGGGAGGATGCAGCCAGGTTGATCTCTTCTCCCAGGCAACCAGCGACAGGATGAGAGGACACGGTCTTAAGCTGTGCCAGTGGGCATTTAGGTTGGACACTGGGAAGAATTTCTTCCTAGAAAAGGTGATGAGACACTGGAATGGACTGTCCACGGAGGTGGTGGAGTCACTGTCCCTGGAGGTGTTTATATAGAGACTGGACATGGCACTGAGTGCCATGGTCTCGTTGACAAGGTGGTGTTCAGTCATAAGTTGGACTCGATGATCTCAGAGGTCTTTTCCAACCTGATTGATTCTGTAACTGGCATGTGCATAGAACTAGAGCTGCTTTTGCAATCGAAGCTACTTAAGGGAAAGCCCACAGTATAGTCGGTGCTTCGTAGGATTTCATGAGTGGAGCTTGCATGGTCGGTCTCTGTGTTGGCTTAGACAGCGATGGTGGGCACATTTCGTTCCAAACTTGCTTTGCTAACCAAAAAAAAAAAAAAAAAAAAAGGCAAAACAAACACACACGGTATTTCTGCAGCCGTGTAAATGATCGTCTCCGGACCACTGCTAAGTTTTGTAGCGAGTCTTAGGCGAACACATGCGCGGCGGACGTGCCCGGGCGCTCCCTGCGCTGCCCGCGCTCCTCTGGGCAGGGTCCGAGCCGGCGGCGGCTCCGCGAGCGCGCGCTGCCACCTAGCGGCCAGCGCCGGGCCTGCGGCCTGCGCACCGCCCCCGGCACCCGCTGGCACAGGAACAGAAATAAAGGAGTTTTAAAAGGCGGCAAACCCCAGTCTGACTGCCCGCCCCCCGCCCAGGCTTCCCGCGGGCACTGTGCGTGTTACCTTGAGTGGTGCGGGGTGCTCTCCGGGCTGCCCGCCCTGCCGTGGGATCTTCGGGGAGCTCCCGCATCATCAGGTGCGGGATTGGCTTTGCTATTTGCTTTTGTATTTGCAGGTGAAGTAGATGTGTGCTGAAGGAATACTCTAAGCCCACCGGGAAACGTCCATGCCAAATAGCCTCTTCCCCGCCAAACTCCAACAGAGTGAAAGAAAAGGGAAGAAAACTGTAGAACAATGTAAACAAGCTGAAGAAGAAAGGAAACCATGTTTTGCTTATGTGCAATGTACAAGATCACAACGCAAACACAACATAAAGAGCCGATATTTTGTCCTGACGTAATAATTACAATTCTACTTGCAATTTGTTTTTTCAAAAACTGAAATACCTCTGATCAGGATGATGATGCGGCTTAAACAATTTAGCCATTCAAACTGTTCTTTCAAATTATCTGGCATCTAATAATTGAATTGAAGTTATGTCATTGGCTCCTCTCAAAGCCTAGATTTGAAACTACAGATTTATTAGCCATTTACAGTTGTTTTGTGTAAAACATCCCTACTGTAAGGTTGCTAGCATTTGCACTGTATTTTGGTATTAACCACTGCAAGATCGCTGGGCTGTTTGTTGTACAGGAAAGTTGTTCCACTGTGTGCTTCCCGCTATGCCACACTACCTTTCTGAAATCAATGGAACTCAGCACACTGGAAGACGGAGGACATCTTGAGCTGTTTATGATATTCTGCACAGATCTGGACAAAAAATAGATGAGGCAACCAAGTCCATTGGGGTTTATGATAGAGAATTTGTGGCTATAAACAAAATGCTAAGGAGTTCTGTTGATGCTGACAGATTTCCCCATTGCTAATGCCAGATATGAAAAAAAAAAAAAAACAACAAAACTTTATTTACATTTTATACCTTTTAGGTATTAGAGTTTATGTCCCTTCTCTGTGATCCTTAAGTACTTAAATCAACATGATTTTCATTGTGAAAACTGAACTTCTCATAAATAGTGTGATTCCAGGAACTGAATCTTAAAAAATAAAGCTCTGCTTATATGCCAATGAGAGAGTACAAAGTTATGAAAGTTATATTAATTAAATGATAGTATTATTGTTTGTGGGGTTTGTGTGTCATTTTTAGTTATCAAAGCCTCTATGGATGTTATATACAGATAAACAGGAATGAGACTTACCAAAAATACTGCTAGATCTTGTTCTGTTAAAGCCAGATGCTAGGGAAGGGGTGAGGGCACAGCCATTGCTCTTGCCAAGAGCCAGGTTGGACCTATATTGACATCTAGCCTTGGACCCTTTTTCCCCTATCAACTATCAAACCCTGACGTAGCTTTGAAATAGTACTGTCAAGGAGTTTGATAAATATCTTGCTGATTATTTATATACTTTATATAATTCTGGCTTTTTTTTGACAAGTAATCAGTCTTTACTGCAACGTAGCTTAGACTATAAATGTTTTTCTCATGCTGCCATGCTGCTATGTTAAGTTGAACACAAGGATTGTCTGCTAGCCCTTGTGATGGAGAGAAAGTGATGTTGCATGAGAAAATGGTGTTTAAAAATCTCTGTTTGCAAGTCTGAATAAGAGGAAGAACATTGTTCACTGTTGTTTACTGGGGACTTTACACAGGAACAAATCAATTTCTTTTTTATTTCCAGTCAAGATCTGTTGACTGAAATCTACTTTACTTTCTAGGATTTAGGGTTGTAAAGCCAGTAATTGGCAGCAGCTTCCTAATAGTGGGTAAGAAAGTTGTGTAGGAAGCCAGCAACATGAACAACATAATTTACAGAGCCACTGGAAAGTTCAGAATAAAATGACTTTTTCCTCTCTCTTTCTGTCTTTTTTGGTAAATTAACTGGTAGGTTTTTTTTTTTTAAACCAGTATCAACCTTTACTGCATTTTTTCCAAAAAACACAAAATGTTGATGTGCGGGTAGACCTGACTGAGCAGAGTGTCAGTGGTTTTCTGTTCTATCTTCTAGCACAGGCAAATTATAGAGTAATGTGCTGTATAAGAAATTTATGTAAGCACAAACCCACTTTTCCCAGAGATAGCTGGCATCGCTCCTGAAGAAGTAGCAGAGCTATAAAATGATTTTCTCTTCCCCCTCTGAAATGGCAGAGCCCTGTGTACATTGTCTGCAACATACACCACACTGTATACTGTCAACAACCTAAGTACACAAAACTTAGGTCACATGTAAATAAGGCAGCTAGCAGACATCACGTGTTTTCAAAAAGAAGTTTTTTGGTTTTAATTTGGTTTGTTTTGATCTTTACCTAAGCTTAAAATTGCTGTTGTCAATTGCTCCAAGATGGTGAACTCTACTAAGGAAGAAATACGGAGCCACTTCCTTGGAAAACAGCTAAAAATGCATTTTTTAAAAACAGTAACTATTTCATTGTTCACTCCTTTGTTCGAGACAAATCCCTGCTTTTCTTGTATTGGTGCCCAAGTGTCATGGTCTGTGCATGGGACATATGTGGACAGATACATTTCTTGAGTTAGTCTGGCTGCAGATGGAGAGCAATGTCATCTGCTGCCTTTAACTCACAGCCCCAAAACTATAGATCGGATCTAAGGAAATTACTTTGTGCTCCTCTGCTTGCAGTATTTCTTAAGTGTTTCTTACATCTCACACAGGAGCTGACCTTGAGGTCCCAGCTTTGCTTCAGCAGGGAAAGGTTGCCTGCTACTCCAAATTCTTATTCATACCAGAGTTTTCTGCTACGGAATCTATAAAGAAGAAAAGAGCAATGGGAACTCTTCCTGTCAGCATCCTGATTTCAAAAAGTATCATTGTTCCTGCAAGAGAAGAATAAAAAAACCCATAAACAGCTAGAAAACTAAAAACAGCACTTCCCTGCTCTTCCATTTTGGCAGAATTATCTGGGAACTTGACAAAGTTTTACTACTTGTCAATGCTGAAGACTTGTGTAGGATCTCTGCAGGGTGAACATGCTGACCTCTGCTTTTAATTCCCAAATCTGCCATGAACTTTACCATCCTCATTAGTGTCCCAACCCCTATGAAGCCTCCATGGTCTTATAGTGTTGTAAAGTAATGAAAACAAGAGCTGAAGAAAATTGAATAAAGGGGTGATAAATTTTTTCCTAGGCAAATTTTCTCCTGATCCTTACGAGTCTCTGTAGCATAACAAGCAAGAACAAATGGTAAAATTTAAGGTTTCCTTAGCACAGCTGTGTCCAGATTTACTATATAGTTTGCATTTGGAGTTACCATCAGAGATGCTGGAGACCTTTTTATCCCATTTTGTCTTTATCAATAACCAGAGTCCTTTCTATTGTATTATCATATGGTCTTCTGTAATAAATAGGAAAAATAATTCCTCTCACCCATCAGACTTTTTAGTTAGAACTGTTGCCATTTCGTGTAATAATTCTCAGCTGTAAAATTTAATCCAGTATTAGAGAGTTTGCTTAGAGTTTAAAATTGTAAATTTTATGATCAAAACTTGGTATTTTATGACCCAAGTTGTATTTTGGGGTGTCAAAGGAGATCATGTGCACAGATAACAGGAGGGGACCTATAGCAGGGCTGTGTTTGACCACTTACCTTTGTCCCAAAGATTCAAAAATAATTAGTTTCAAGGATCTTCTACTGTGGTACATAGTGAGAACACAATAATTTTTAATATCCAATGTCTAGAACCACTGTTGCTTCTTCTGCCCATACTACACTTTTAGGTCCTCTCTCATATTTTCGTTTGATGAGTCTGATTCAAATTCCATTGGCATTAATGAAGAACACTCATTGACTTCAATAATCTTTGAATTGCGTCTAGTATCAACTGCATTAACATAATCAAGTGAGAGGCAATTGTTACGGATGCATTATTTAGCACTGATTGGGGAGGTACTGTCAGCTCACGGTATCAGATGGTGTTAGATGTTCTTTTATAAGGACTTGATTATTAAATTAATATTGTCTGTTATAAATCTTTCAGTTGTGCTTTCACTTAGTATTGTGGAAGTCTTTATTTGTGTTATAGTTCACCTAAAGTGTACATTGGAAGAGTTCACCCGCTTTATATAATTTCCAAATCTCTTCTTCTGTGAGAGGGTGCTTCTTACAAGCCAGAGCGAAGTGAGGGCCGCAATGTGCCTCACATTCCTCTCTGCATCCCGCAGTGAGATGCACCCTGCATTACTACAGGTAAGGCTTTGACCTGACAGCACTGATTCGGGCGTAAAGCATGAAGACAAAGAATATCAAAGTACTGGTGGCACATCCTGGAATAACTTCATCAAGCCCTGTTCAGGGGGTGTGATCAGCAGGCAGTTGCAATTCGGAAGCAGGACACTGGCAGTGCTCTGGCCCCGCTGTTTATAGTGACGGTGTCAGATGTTGCCCTGTCACGGGAGGATCTGCCTGTGCCCAGGATGTGTGAGTTTAAGTTTTTTTAATTCAGTATTTAATATTCAGGTCATACTTGATTGCATTTTGAGTGAAAGTTCAGAGCCACAGTGGTGTAAAAATAGAGACAGGATTCTACAGTGATAGTCTCAGTTATCTAACTACCTATGGGGCAGTTAAAAGTAGTTTTGTTGGTGATCAGAGTTTTTCTTCAAAGAGCTGCAGGGGACATAGAACTCTTTTGCAAGTTAGCTGCAAGTTGGCTGTTTGCCTTAAAGGAGCACACAATTTAGTGTTAGTAAAGTCCAAAATGATTAACTGTCATGTTAACCAATGCCTAGACTTGTTTCAGCAGCTAGAATTTTGCTTTAGATTCTAACTTTCAGTCTGATGGGCTTCTGTGCCAGTGCAAAGCTGCTTCAGTCAATGAAAGTCCATCTGCAACCTTATTTCATGTTGCAAAACCCAGAACTCGCTATGTAAATCAGAAGTAAAATCTTCCTCTGCTTGTCAGGTAGAAGTGAAGATTCTGGAGAATAATGTGACTTAAATTTTGGGACAGAGAAATGTGTGCGTGTTGTATTGAGAATGGTAGTATTACAGTGGACTGTCTTAATGACCCACAGGATAAGGGAACTCTGAGGTGTGACAGCAGTGGGTAAAGAAGGCCCCTCGCTGGGGTGAACTGCTGCACTTCCACAGCTCAGAGAGGAGTATGTGACTACAGGTACAAGCTCTGCTTCAGAAATAGAGCATGAAAAACAGAATATGCTTGTGCTTACTACAGGAAGCAAACCTCAGAGCTAGATGATGAACATGTGAAAATGTTCAAACCACATTTTCTGGGGGGATCAATATAAAAGAACTTCAGGAAGGGTACATAAAGGTGATTTACTTTACACCTTTCTCTGGCTTACTGCAGAAAAGTGTAATTGAACTTCAACTGGTCTCTGAATTATTTGGCCTTCTGTTAAGGCAGGAGAGAAAGATCTTTGATAGATGTTTATTATGATCCTGATGAAATATTTTATGCTGTGTAGCATGAGAATCAAGAGATTAAAAAAAAAAAAAGAAGAAGAAAAAAAATAGACTTTTAAAGATGGCTTCTACCGTGCACCATTTCACCTCTGTGGTTTTCCTCGCTATATCTATCCTGAGTGCCAGCTTACAGGATCCTGCAGTGCAAAAGCTGCCATCGCTCGCCCTTTGCTCTCCTTTTCCACCCTCCCCTCCAAATATTACTTCAAAACTAAGAGCTCAGTCACTTAGCATTTACATCACAGTTTTTCACCACAATATTTCTAACTGTGGAAATTGTTTTCTAGTTTTTTGAATAACTAATCTGAGGTAATTTCCCATGTAAATTAAATTTTGTACCACAGTCTCAAATGCTTCTCAAAATAAAATGACTAAGTAAAATAAAGTAACATTACCATGGTAGTGTAATGGATCTGCAAAAATTCCTTAGCGCTTACAGTGGAGACATATTTCCACTGTGTTCAATGAACATGGTTCAAGACAACAGATAAGGTATTGGAGACATTCTGTTCGTAACTGGAAAGCCCAGAGGGTTAAGGATCCTTTGCAAAAGGACAAAGATGTCTGTGTTCCACAAAATGCCAGAAGAATTATATTAATTTCCCGAGTTGCAGGATTCAGAGAATAAAGCAAGAAAAATGTACGTACCGATAAGGAACAGTTTGCTAGTTTTTGCAAATCAAAGAGCTTGAAAAGCACTTATAATAGATTTATTGCTGAATGACATCCTTTGAGGGTATTTATTTCTGGACAGATACGGGATGATCAGTATCCTGTTTTATTTAATTTTTTTTGTATAAGTAGAACACGGAAACTATTAACTGGGAAAAAGTGCTGATTAAAGGTGCATCTAAATTTATTCCACATTGTTTGAGGATGACAGAGATCAGGATATCTGAAGTCAGGTAATTGGATTGTAAATTTGATCAGTGTGTTAAACAGCCCAAGTATATCCCAGGCCAAATCGTGCAGTCAGAGTCCAGTATAGAGTTTCAGTAGCCTGGGCAGCTCTATTGGGTATAAATATGGCATTTCTGTTCTCCTTTTTATTTTGGCCCACTGATCTAATTAAATGCTATAACTAGTAATTAAATAATTAAATGCTGTAACTAGTTCAGGTTATAGTAGCATAGATACTATGCTGTTTTATATATATTTTATATATATGTATGTATGTGTATATACATATATATATATAAAATAAGGTGTTACGTAGAATTTCCTAGGCTGTAAGAACGTGGAAGGTTTTTCTTACTTGATTATTTAAACAGGCCAGTAGCATTAGTGCTCTCTCACCCAGTGAAAACCACCAGCTAGGAGTTTCATGCTCCAGCTGTTGAGGGGTCACCCCAGCCATGAGGATGAAGTGCCACAGGCTGGCCCAGCTACCTCCCACCACTCCAGCCCCAGCAGAGGGTGCTGGGACTCCCCTAAGAGCTGCTCCCTGCTTTAATCCATGTCCTTACTTAGTTTTGCCTGTCTGCTTCTCAAAGTTGTGAAAAGAACCTGCAAGCACAGCAAGGGCATCAGAGGAAGATGTTAAAGATAGAAGCTTGGAAGAAAACATAAGCTTTTAAATGTTAAAATTGTAGCTGTGGAAAACATTCATCTAGATGCAGTTTCCAAGGTAGTAAGGGCTGCAGCACGTGCAGTGCTCCCAGCTCATTAGGAAACGTCAAGTGGTGTAGAGTGAATACTACTCAGACCTCAATGTGTCAGAAAAAGTAAAAGCTGGCAAAGGAAAAAAGGTTATCCAATGAATCCGGTGAGGGCTTGATGGTCATGTAAAGGTCTGCATCAGCATTTATTTGCTGGTGTCTGAAACATAAAAGATTTTGAACCTTCACAAGGTTTACCTGTCAAGGCAGCTGACATAAGCTTTAAAAATTGATGAAATAAATGACACATCTTGCACTGGAGGCTCCCAACTATCAGGCGGTCATTAGGTTATTATGGATTTCTCACCTCTTCATCTTACAGCAGAGGTTTTTTTCTAAACGTATCTGCTTCTCAGGGCTCAGACAGGTCTGCACCTCTGTGGAAAGGAAGACACAGCTTTCAGATTTTCCCCAGATCTTGTTTTCCCCATTTCTTAGGAAATTACCCCGCAAATGCTTCTGTGCTTTTCTTGGCGCTTGAGGGAGGAGGGTGTTAGTTGTTAAAAGTTGCAATTATAAACCTATTTAAATATGTTTTTGTAACTTCTTCCTATCACAGTAGTTTTGTGCATTAATCTGGTAATGCATTGTGGTAGACTCTATGTATTTAATGTGTGGCTTATGATGAACTTTATAATATTTATATATGCAGCAAGCAGGAATCTGCAGTTACATTCCATACACAGAATGTAACTTCATACACCTTAGGGACTTAAACTTCAGAGACTTTTAAATACAAGCCTCTGGCTTGAAGCTGTCTTTCTCTTGGCTGCACATAGCACCTAGTAAAAGTTTATATCTGGCTCGTCATTTTTGAGGTGTGGCAGACTTAGAGATGGTAATATGAGTAGAAGTTTTACAAATGATTGTGTTAGAGACGTGTATGAATCCCTGAGTTCCTTTATTATATGTTGTGCGAGCATTCAGTTAGCTGAGGCATACTTCACTTTTGAATCATAAGGAAAATGCCACTACCCAGCTTGCTTGCAAACTTGCTCGTTTGCTTAGAAGCCTCATTGCATCAGCAAAAACAACAGTGCATGTTTAGAGTGCTCTGTGGAGCACAATGTTTCCTTTTCTGCGTTCAGTAATTTAAATTATTGCAGTGATACTTTTGACAAGGAAGATATCATTTCATTGTTATGGACCATTTTTCAAGTGAAACTGAGTTTTGGAATAAAGTGATGGTGAGTAAACCATATGAGTGGGGAAAGAGGGATTATTATTGTTCTGAGTTTTATTCAGCAGTTTCTGAAAAGTAAGATGGAAGTGATTTTGCTATTCTGTTTGCAGGGTTATATGTCTTTTATTAAGTGGAAAACATAATGTAGCCATTACAGACA
Source organism: Eulacestoma nigropectus (assembly GCA_013397775.1). Taxonomy (NCBI): domain Eukaryota; kingdom Metazoa; phylum Chordata; class Aves; order Passeriformes; genus Eulacestoma; species Eulacestoma nigropectus. Next base: position 1,923,317 of record VZTE01006407.1, on the reverse strand, counting down.
GTAACAGGCACGTTTGCTGTCGTGTTCCGTGGGGAAGTGGAATGTGATTTCTCTTTTAATATCAAGATACAAATCTGATTCACAGTTAGTTCATATGGCTTTCAGAAGAATCCGAAAGGGAAACGTCAGCTCATTAAACAGATGCATTTTGTCTAAGCAGCTGCTTTTAAGATAAGTGTAACCTAGATTTTCAAAATCATTTGTGGTATCACTAGCTTGATATTTAAAGAGGTGGGGGTTTTACTTTAAGAAAAAAAAGGAAAAAATAAACTTAAAACTTAATTTTATTTCAGATGGGGGGAAAAAATTTTAAAGGTGACTAATTATGACTGTTCTCTTTATGAGAACTGTATTCTGCATGTTCTGTAAGTAGCCATTTTTTTCTTTCTTTTTTTTTTTTTGGCCATCAAAATGCAAATAATATTTCAGTCATTGAATTATTGATTTCATCCAAAGAAAGACTGTGGGTTTTTTGAGTCCAAATTTTGCCCATAACTGCCGAAAGGCCAGACAGAATAATGCTGCTTAAGTAAAGGGAGGTACTTATGTGCATAGCTGCAGGTTAGAACAAGTAAACTTTATTGTGCCTTCTCTTGTTGCTGATGGTAATCAGGACATTCATATTAGCCTGACGAAAAGGAAAAATCAACTGGAAGCTTTCTAGAGTAACTTAAAGAACACTTTCTTTTCTGAGGGAGAAAGGGAGCCTGATCTATCTGGTAAAGCTTATAATCACTGCGTCTGGCTTATTGTCTCAGGCACTGCCACAGGCAGCCTTAGACCAGTCTGAGGAAGCCACGGTACAACCCATTTTACTACGCTTGCTTACAAAGTGAATTGTGCTTTGTTCGTGTGGTGCAGTATTCCCACAAAATCTTCCAGTTTCCATATTCTTAAAATGTCAGTCATTTCTTCTTAACTCTACTGGTGTATTTAGTCGGACACTGTTTCAGCTGTCTCTAGGTCTTTCCTCCATGGGCAGCACTGCAGTTGGGAGAGCATGATTAATATAAAACTTGTTCAAATTTGTGAGGGCTTATTTGTAGTTCCTTGTTTTAAAAAAGGCAACTAAAGTACAACTAAAAGGTGACAACCATTTGGCTGTCCCACTGCTGAAAATACAGCAGTTTGGGGAGTACCCAAACAACCTGCACATTAGGGGTGTATGAGTTAAGCTAATCTTTTCCTATATAGTTTAGTTAAAGTCTGCAAGCTATGAAGTTCTTCATTTTGCTATCTTGTATATGTGATTTGTGCAGACGTCATTATCTCACGACAGCAGGTTTGCAAGTGGAAATGATTGTCCTGTTGAACCTTTAGGCCACAATCATGTAATCTGGTTGTAAAGCAAGAGTTCAGACAACCAACCTCTGTGGTTGTCTGAACATATATATGGAGCAGGTTCCCATGCATGGAAGTTACCTTTGCAACTTAGTTGTATCAACTTCAGTTCAGTGACCACTTTGAAAATTTGTCTCCTGCATGATTTATTTGCTAAGTGGCTTAAATATCTGTTTAAAAAATAAAACTAGGAAAATCTCAGTTTGTTCTTTTTTTTGCAGTGACTGGGGTTTTTTACTACCTTTCTCCCAGAACAGTAGCACTTCCATCATCATCTGACTGTACTCTCTTCTCAGATGAGCTCTCTTTGCCAAGAGCAGAGCCCTGCACTCAAGACTGAACTTTAGAAACACTACATGAAAAAAGTACGATGAAATCTTCTGTCTGTGGGATTTCCCATTTCTTGAAATCAAAAATAGGGCTATGTCTATGTGAACATTGTTGTTTTAAAGAAGTATTTTAAAAGAAAGGTGCCTGGAAATGTTGGTTGTAATTTCAAAAGAGAACAACTAATACATTGCGTTCCTGTGGAGGTAGCCAGCTGATTGTCATGAAGAAGATAGGCTGGTGTTCACACTGCTAGAGAGATTTGCAGTAACACTGCTGTGCTTAGCTGAGATCTGGAGGGGATTCTCAAGTTGCTCTGCTAAGTATCTCAGCACTGGAACCTGGTGAACTGGTTTCCCATTTGTCTTGACTATGGGGTTATCTAGCCAGCTTGGTGAGAGTGAGTCAGGATACCTGGTCCTCATTGGATCTCTGGTCTGAGCCACATCCCCTGTCAAAGATAAAAAGAAAACACTTGGAGGCATGCTGAACGTTTCAAAGGCAGTAGTAGACCCGTTCTCCTGATCCACAGGCATTTTGCTTCCACCTTTGAGTTTTAGTAGCAAAATACATAATAACAGAATGTGGTTTATGATGTCAGGATAGAAATTGTAGCAGTGGTAGAAAAGTGTTTAACCGTATAGTCATTTTCTTTGAAAACTGGGAATGGTATCATTAGATGGCCATCATTAGAGCAAAATGGCTGTTTGGTGCAGGGCCACCAAATCCTGTCGAAAGATTGGGGGTTTTTTTCTTTGTTTCATATTAGATGCTGATTAGCTACCTCTCTTTATATCCATGGGTCAGGTTTGGACTGTGATTCTCATCAAGGGATGAATGATGTGGAAGGTCTCTTGACTTCCTTCATGGCTGCTGGTGTCCTGAGGTCAGTAGTCACTCTTGTGGTCTCAGAAGTGCCCTGCCATCCTTATCGTTGGCTGGATCATTTCATTTGGGGTGCAGCTAGTCACCAACAAAATCTCTTGCTGATGGGGATTTTCTTCATGTAAATCCAGAACCGCTCTGTTGTGCCAGTTGGTGTCAATGTAGCATTTGAAACAGGTTGAGAGTGGCACAGAACAGAAGGACTGTTAATTGCCAGGTCATGGGTTCTGTTATAGGGTCTGTCTAACCATATGAGTAGGATGTGCCCTTGTTTGCTATTGGCAAGTGCACTGTCACTCTGCTAAGACTTTTGGGGTGTAGCTCAGAAACTTGGCTCTGCAGAACTGTAAGTTAACTGTGTATGTTGCCAGCTTCACCACACAATGGGAAAAGTGATCACACTTTCCTTTAATTAAAGTGCTTAAAGCAAAAAGATAAGCTAAACAGTTCTTTAGCAATAACATAAATAAAAACACTAGTAGGTTTTAAACATGAATGCTGAAGAAATCATGCTTTAAAATGAAAGCAACCCTTAGCTTGGGCACAGCAAGGGAGTGGACTGCATCTTCTCCTCGTTCCAAGTTCTGAACACATTGATTGTATCAGCTTCCTTTACCAAGCAGAGGTCCCATCACCTTTGAGAGGCCTGTTCTTGTCTGGATATAATCCACCAACATCTGAAATGCACCACTGACCAGGTGGAAAGTTCAAATTCACATGCATGAGGAAACTGCTGATCCATTTGTATGATAAGTCACAATCATGCTGGTTGTATGTACTTAGTAGACAGCAATATATTCTGCCATAGTAATTGCATATAGACTGTCTTTTCTCTCCCTTCCTCCTAATCTTCTCTCCCATTTTATTACCTCAGTTTAGCTTTTGTGTCTCTTTCACCCCATCTATCAGTCTGAAAGTGCTGTGTCTACTGCACACCTATGTTTTTTTTCTGTTGATACATCCAAATGCTAAAAATCCAAACCAAATGTTAACAGGTAATCTGCTCATCTGGAAGCCAATAATTTTTTTAGCATCAGGTTGAAGACTATATTCTTCCCTATAAAAAAGACATATATATTGATGTGTTTATGCTTTGCAATAATAATATTTGTCCATGTGAGAAAGTGTGAAGTTTTTTTTCTCCTGACACACCATATGGCTTATGACTATTTACAATCCAAACAGTAACAGCTGCTGCTGTGTAAGAGAATCCATTCCTCTGAGCTAGAGATGAGCTGAGTAGGGAATGACAAACTGTGTGTCCACAGATGTATTCCAAATATCCTCATTTACCACTCAACAGCCTGTCTATCTTTCTCCTCTTGTAAACCATTGGAGCTTTTTTCTTATATTCATAGCTGATGGGGAGAGCTTTGACAGCTCTCTTTAGGAGTTTGGGAACAGATAGGGGAACTGTGTTCGATAATGACTATCCAAATGGGAGAAGGGAAGGACATTCCGGTTGACTGCTCAGCAAAATGAAAAGATGAGTCATGCTCTTAACACCTTTCAAAGAAAAACCAATTGACTCTCTAAATAGTTGGCCCTCCTAATCAATAAATTAGAAGTTTCTAGTTGGAAGAATAAACCAAGTAGTCTCTAGAACTTCAAAATATGTGTCACTTCATACCCTTCATTGATAGCATGCTTAAAGCTTGGAATTCCATATTACAAAGATGTATTTTGCATTCCTCAGATAGTATCAGTCATTTTGGATTCCTATCAATTACCTGTTTGAACCTCTTTTTTTTCCTGCATTTTTCTGCTGGCCATTTTGGTAATACCTGGATTTTTGTATCACGCGTTCTAAGAAAAAACCTTCCACTGTCAGTCCTTCCTGTCAACAGCAGGAGGACAGTTTCCAGATATTACACAAGTGATCTACATGTCTGGCCTTTACCTATAGTGCTCCCATTGAAAATGGCATTTAAACCATGTCCATGCCTGTCAGCAGGTTCTTCCATATTTGCACCACGTTATTCATGGACCTGCTTTTTCCCAATAGGTTAGACAATTGGCACATTATATTTATTATGAGTTACCTCACAAAAGCATATTCCAGGGAGGATGAAATGTTCATCAGGGTATTCCCTGGACATATTCTTCCTGTCACACAATAATCTAGCAATGCTCATTAGCAAAAAAGAATTGCGGGTTTCTTGCAGTGATTGCTTTATCTGCCATGAAGGTTTGCTGGTAAATAAAACCCACTGGATTTTGTCCCGACTTCAGAGTGCGTTGAAAGGTGGCTATGGGTAGAAGTGAACACACTTTCTAGCAGCATTTTCTGTTATACTGAACCCTTCTAATTGAAAAGCGGTAAAATTAAATCAGATTAATTCCCTCACAGCATATAATGATATATAACATTTGCATTTTGGCTTTTTTAATGTATCTGTAGTAGTCCTGTGCCACTGGGAATTTTTCGTGTCAAGGCTACAGCTACCATAGAAACAAAAGGACTGAGAGGAACTTTCTGAGCTTTACTGGTAGTTAGGCTGGCAGCCCCAAACCTCACTGCTTCAGCAATCCTTTAATTTAGATGCCCTTGTGGTCATCTCACCGAGACATGTTTTTAACTTAAATAGTTTTCTTCCCCTGCTTGTGAGCGAGTCTCCATCTCAGAATCCATTTACTGAGGTCGACAGCCTCTGCTCCTCTCCTCCCATACAGTAGATGCTCTGCTGCCGTGATTTCACTGCCTGCTTACAATTTCTCTGTCATGGCTGTGCAGTGACCAGGAGGGTTTTGAAGCAGAGACCCCACAGGAATGAATACATCCTTGTGACCACTGAGAATGACCTGTAGGGCCCATCCTTTGTGCCATTTCAGCATATAAGTAAAGTGGAACCTCCAGGTAGATACAGATCAAATTCCTTTATTGCCCAAGCAATGCTGCTTATATTTAAGGAAAAATCTTTATGAATCTAAGGACTGTAATATGGCACCATGTAGCTGTAATTCCGTAATTCATATGCTGAGTCAGCTCATTCCCATGTGAAGAAAGGAGTTACTTGAGAACATGCTCCTTGGTGTGAATTTCATCTTGCTCATCACAGATAAAATGAAATTACCAGAAATATTTGTATCAAAAGCCATAAGTGTGGGCTTAATCTACATCAGTGTTACAGCAAAGAAGTTCTAACATATTCCTACCAGAAAAAAAATGGTGATAGGTGCCATTTCCTCCCCCATTTCTGCTTCACTAGAAGAGAAAAATTACTTCAGCTTCCTTGGTTCAATGCAGCTGTGCCCAGATTGAAGTTGGAACTGCATGGAGAGAAATCAATATAAAACAACTGACAACAAAAATGGCAGATGGGAAGAATTTCCCTGTATAAACTACAGCTATGTTTTGTCATGGCCTTTGCTTGCCAAAGCTGTTCTGTGAGCAGTAACAATGGGTTGCATAAACAAATTTAAGGGATTGATGGAATTTGATTTTATGCTTTGTTCTTGCTAGCTGTCTGCTGTGTTAAGCAGAGAATCCATTTCAGTACTCACTATGCAAAATTCTAGAAACAGCTGTGAGTACTTCTAGGGCGCTGCCTAGGGATAGCTGAGTTTCTTGGCAACTTTGTGTTAGAGCAATCAGTGTCAAGACATCACCTGGAGAACAAAATTATTTTGCTGACCTCTGACATGATTTGATGCCTTCAATACCAGACACTGAAGCCTCTGCTCTTCCTCCAATCCTGCTCTTAGTTAATACAGCACTGAAACGAGAATTTGCTGTTGAAAGCTGCCTCTGCTTCCTAGCAGGGAACCCATGAGTGGAGACTGAATTTACACTCATTCCTTTCTGCTGCCTCACGGCTTTGGAAACACTGTAGAAATAAGTTGCAGAGGGTCTGTGCTTTACTACCAGCTTTATAAGCCGGTGAAATGGGCCTCTCCTGTACAGAGTCAGCCTTGCATACTAAAATTGCTTCGCTTTGGGACTTCATAGGTGGTGTCTGCATTTTGGCTTCAGACCAGCAAGCTAGAATCTCAGAGAGTAATCTCTCAAATCCCATACACTTGCTTAGCATAGCAAGTTAGAGCAAGAAGCTGTATTTGGACAGCATCCCAGTGAGACATCATGGAAAGTGTGGAACCAGTTAATGTCAGAAACCTGTACCTTGATGTGAATCCTAGTGCTACTGAAGCACACCTCTCAGAAACCTCCTTCTGGAAGTTAGACTCATTGATTTGCCCAGAGACCTCTGCCAGGACCCAAGTGAGAGATCTGAATGCACTTACACAATAACCTTGTGAAAGCACACCCAGTAGCATCAGGCACGCACATCCAACAGCAATTGTTTGTATAGTTTTTCCTGCCATGCCGGAAAAGTTTGAGCAAGGGATGAGGTAAAAGGGCATGTGGGGAGGTCTTCTCTCTGCATCCTACTCAAAAGCAAAGAAAGTCCTGTTCCTTCTGTCTCCTGTGTGTAAGGGATCTTCTTTCCTGTGCTGCCACAGGCTGATGATGTGAGGGCTCACTTTGCTGGGAAATACAAGGTAGGGATAGTAAGACAGTGTGACAGCAGAATCTTACAAGAGAAGAATTAAAGTGCAAATCCTGTGTCTTCCTCCTTTCCCCCGCAGAAGTGTCCCATCTTAGCTCTGCCGAAGAGCAGGGATGCCAGCAGCAGGGAAAGCTCAGCAGCGCTGAGACTCTGAGATCCTCGGGGAGCCTCAGGCCTCACTGTACCATAGGAGAGGCATTTTAGGCCATTTCCCCCAGCATGGCTGTCACTCCATATCTTGATAGCACAAAACAGTCAATCACTGGCCCAAGTGACGGTCTGACAGGCTGAGAGCTGTGCACGGGCAGACAGATTAGGAAGACTTTAAGCATCTGCATGATCTGCTTTAATGCAGGCCATTTTAGATTTAAAATGCACTTGAACGATCATCCTAGATTAATTCCTGCAGCATGAATTGCACTTTATAGTGCCATTGATCTCATTATTTCTTCAAATCATTCTTTTTACTGTGAATTTTATCTGAAAAAAAAAAAAATTACTCTTCTCCACTTTGTTCTGTCACTGGATAAACTTACTTTCTCCAATACCTTTACTAAACCAGTGGTGCAGATCCTCTGTTAAAAACCTGCAGCTGTTACAAGAATTTTGAATGTACATCTTCAAAACCCATCTTTTGCCTCTTGATTTAATAGTCTTCTAAGCCGTTACTTCAAAAAGGGATGTTGCCTATTTTTTATTTCTCAGGTTCAGTAGTTAGTGATAAATGAATCTCAAGAGAGAAAATAGCTGAAGATGATGAATAGAAGAAAAATGTACATTATTAGCTCAGGCAGAAAATGAATCCCTTTTCAGAAATTCAGGAAGTTGATAATAGTGGATTTTTTTTTTATATAGATGATTACCCTCATGACAAATCTATCACTTTACGGTCTCAAACAAGTATGATATGTTTTGTCTTTTTTTTCCTCATGACAAGGGAATTCATGACATAATGTCACCCTGTTGGAAAATGTGTATGTTTCTGGTAATTACTGGAAATGATGATGTTCTTAATTTCCATATTATGCAGCATGGTTGTGATTAAAAAGTTAGACATTGACATGCAAGAAAGTGCTGGGGTAAGTCAGTTAATTTTTCCTAGCTGTAGCAGACATTTCTCTGTGAGGAGATACACTGCCACTCGTGTGCTTTTCTTAACTGTTTAACAGCAATCCCTGTACAAGGCAGAGCTGAGATGAGATGCTGAATTTCTCTGCCATCTTTAGTGGATGTACCCCATCCCTCAAGTAAATGTGTTCAGGAACTCTGAGGTACTTTTTTACTATTGCCACACAAAGCAAAAAAAAAAAAAGAAAGAACTGTCTTCTTCCCATTTCCAGGTCTATATGTTTTATTTTCAAAGACACAGAGGTGAAACTTCATGTAAGTACCTCCCCCCACAATAATGTGCTGCAGTGGAAACTCAGGCAGAGAACGAGGTGTCAAGGTGTCCTCCTTATCTGTAAATCAAAACAGGATCTCTGCTTTCTTAGACATACCCTGCCTTTGGACTTCATTTAGTATTTCTCTCCGAATTGCTCTGTTAAAAAGTCAAAACCAAGGGTGACAGAACCACTCTGTCACCATGTGTACTGGTCACTCCTTGCACTTAAAGAATGAAGTCACAGCTTAAAGGGTGAAGTTGCCCAGCCCTTTGTAACTCCTCAGCCGCATTTAACATGTCACATCTGGTCACCCTTAGGCGTGGTCGGCATCTTTATTCAAAAAGTGTGATGGAATGCTTACCTAAAATATTTGCCAAACTAAAATAGTGAAGCAAAGCTAAGATTTAAGGTTCCCTTGGGAAATGGAAAGAGAGGCTGGCAGCAGGGGTGCTTCTGAAAACTGCTGGGAGGTAAGTATTCAGTAAAGGAGGAGGAATCAGAAGCAGGGATGATCTTCCCACCAGTATGTTGTTCTGACAAGGCAAGGTTTGCATTAATGGGTTGCTGCAACACAGACAAATCCTGAGAGCTTTCTGAACTTAGAAAATGTTTTTTTTCCTGACTACTCATGATAGAGAAGTAATCCTTTAATGCAGTGAGAATTTATAGTATTGCAACATATTTTTAATTCTCCAAGTAGGAGGAAAAGCCTAACTCCTGAGAAGCATTATAAATTCACAAACTAAAAGTAATTAAATAAAAAATGAATCACAATCTCTTTTTGTGTTTTTTGCCCCTTTGCGTTCCATTTTGCACCTTGTTTTGCCAGATTTTTTCCATCTGAAATTGCTAATCCTTAAAAAATTATTGCCATGGAAAATACAAACTTCTGCAAGGAGTGGTGTTCTTGGTAAATTGAAATATTTTATAAAGATAGGATGTGTTTATTGAAAAACTTTGCAGCTGACTCAACTTTACTCTTGAAAATAGTCCCTTTAAATCCATGCAGAATGCAGATAAAGGCCCCTTAATAGTCTCTTTTCCTGGACTATGGTTAAGGAGTTTGGGTCCCGTGGGCTCAGAACTCAAGATGAAAACCTGTTATATAGACTAGACTACAGTATAATCTAGATTGAGCAATGACATTGATTTTTATAGCATGTGGCCCAAAGCGTTCAAAAATTCCCTGTCCAGGAGGAAAGGAAGAGCAAAGAAACCTTGTGTTAAGTGCCTAGATTAAATTCCAGGAAGCCACTGTGTTATAATTGAATGATTGATAAAGGAATAACACACTATAAAATGATGTGAAAAAGATGAATACTGTTCAAAAAGATTACTATGCTAATAAAGGGCAGGTTTTGCTCTGAACTAATTTTAAAATCCACCTCCTGCAAATGACTGAATAGGCTCAAGTTGCTTCTTCCTAGAATTTCTCTGACATTGGTTATCTTTTAGCAGGAAAGTTCGTTGTGTGCAGTGTAGTAATATAATGAAAAGCAAGAGAAGGAATTGTCATCAGTTCAAGAGGTTTGGTGGTTTTAATCTGACAGGCTTTCTGGCAGTTTCATTTACCTTTCAAACATGCAGAAAATGTATTTAGATCTTGAATGCAATGTACAAAAATTTCAAGCAGATGTTTTTAGCCTGAGCAAGAAGCTGTCAAGAGACGTGGAGCCCTGCACATACTCTATGGAAGCTGATGTGTGATGATCCCTGCCTCTGCTCCAGGGTGCATACTGGATCACTTTGGCTTACTGAAAAGGCTTTTTCAGGTACAACTGACAAAAAAGGGCCTTTCTGATATGATTTCTATGAAACTGTTAAGTACGAGGAGCTGTCAGAGTGGAGTTGGTGGAAACACAGGACAGCTGAGTCAGAGACAGTCAAAGACCCTCCATTCAGTCCTTAGCTGGGAAGGTAGCAGGATGCGGTTGGTACTGCATAAACAGGACAGATGTGTGGCAACTCGCTCAAAAGGTTTCTCTTTTTCCTGCAAGGCCCTCATTTTCAAAGTCACCTTGCTTTCACGCAGCTTTTGTCTGATCTCACCTCTCTCATCTAGCATCAGAGGCCTTTTGGTCCTACCAAAGGCTGTCTAAAACTTGTGCTGCCTGAAAGAAGCCCGTCTTTATCTTTCTGAAGCATCTGTTCACCATTTAATTTCAAAGCATAGCTGAAAATCTTTTTTGTTTGTTTGCTCTTTTTCCCCATGCCAATTCTTTTAAATTTCTTAATCACTTTGTTGCTGTTGTCTAATTTGTAAATTTTTAGATGTGGTCCTTTTTTTTCTTTTGAGAGCAAAAAGACTGCCTCAGGTGCTGCCTTATGCGTGGCAACATATATCAGAAATTTATTAGTTAATAATATTTAAACCCCCCTCCACCCCCACAACATCCTCATTCTGTTTAAATCAGTATAATGATTTGGACCTCTTGTTTCACCTAATAAAAAAAGCACAAGAAAGAAACCAGTTCTTTGAGAAGATTGAAATAGTTAACCGTGATGGATTTTCACACACGAGTTGTGATCAATTTTTTTAGGAGTTTTTTCCTGTAATGCCACAACTCCCCTGTCTCACAGTGGGATGCTTGTCATGACTCTGTTATTCATGGCATACAGAGAATGTATGTGCTCCTTAGTGCATGGAAGAATAACTTTGGTTTTCCTTTCCCATCCCTTACCTCCCCCTCCACCCCACTTTTGTCTTCATCCATATTTATACCAACAGTGACAAAATGAGGAGAGTTACCTTCTACCATTTACTTCAAGGCTTAAGAAATTGGGGTACATAGCCAGTTGGGTTACACTTTTCAGTTTATGTGGATTTTTTTATTCTTTCAATTTATAGACTGAAATCAGGAAATGCCTTCCTCTTACAACCAGCCACAATCCAAGGCTCTTGGAGAAGAAAAAGGAAGGGCAACAATGCTGGTGAAGGGGCTGGAGCTCAAATCTTATGATGAGCACTGAGGGAGCTGGAGGTGTTTAGCCTGGAGAAAAGGAGGCTCAGAGAGGACTTTATCACTTTCTACAACTGCCTGAAGGGAAGGTGTAGCCGGGTGACAAGTGACAGGACAAGAGGTAATAGCCCCAAGTTGCACTAGGAGAGGTTTAGCTTGGGTATTAGGGAAAAAATATTCATGGAAAGTATTGTAAAGCATTGGAACAGACTGCCCAGGGAAGTGGTTGAGCTACATCCTTGGAAGTGTTCAAAGAGTATGTGGACATGGTCAAATGATGGACACAGTGCTAGGCTTATGGTTGGAGTCAATGATCTGAAAGGTCTTTCCATCCTTAAAGATTGTATGATTCTATAACTCTCAGAACTTTTTCTTTCCCTTCCTTCTCCCCCCACCTCTTTCTTTTGAAATCACTGGTCCAGACAGTCTCATCTCAGCCAAACACATCTTTTAAATGGCATGCATACATATCTGATATTTTAAAATTCATTTTTCAAGTAAAAGGATTTCCAAGTAAAATTCAAGTCCTTAGTATGGGTGGGAAAAGCCTTGAGAAGAGATATCCAAACACACCATGCTGAGCTTACGTCAGATGCTGCTTCCCCTGAGCACCTTCTGAGCTGCATTACTTGAGCCTGCTTTCACCAGTGCAGCTTTGCTAAACATTTTACCATGTGGTTGGCCTGCAAGTTGTATGCCACTATGTTTGAAATCTGAGACTTGGACAAGACAAACTATCTTTTCACCAGACAACTGAAAGTTGCATTTTATTCCTCCCTAAATAATATCTTTGTACCAAATATTTTTCTTCTCCTACCAAGCATTTGGTGATAAAATCTTCTTTTAAAAAATTGTAATAATTATGAAAATAGCATTTAGGCCTTCCAAAATGTTTGAACTATGGAAAATTCATTCTCCGAGAACAAGAAATACAGATGATGTGAGTGTAGCAGTAAAAGTAATTGAAGTTGTAAAGGTATGATGGCCAAGAAGCTCCACTAGAAGTATTTGTGCAATGTGATAGTTGCTATTCTTCCCTCTGTAATAGATGCCTGTGGCTGAACATAAGGGGTTGGATGTATACACTCAGTTACTGTAAAACTCATCCTACTGAATCCAACAATCCTGAGAACTCAATTGAAAGGTTTGGAAAAAATATGTGAATGTTGAGTTACATCTGTAGCGAATAAGAATTCTGCATCTATCATCAGTGCAATAGTTTACTGGGGAGGAAATCTCATCTAAAAGCAGGTACAGCAAGTATGATTTGCCTGAGTTTCTCCTTTGAACTTAGAGAAAAATGTTCTCCACCTAGGTGAGCAAGAGCCAGCTGCCTTCTTGCTTATACACATTGCATGTCTGGTCCTGTGGAGTGGGCAGAAACTGAGCTGATGCACTGAGCAAGTGTAATTTAAATAACAGGTTTAATTACACTCCTTGAACTGGAGTGTCAAGTTTGTGACAAACGTGCAGTAATTTCCACTGCACCATATAGAGTCAGCAAATGTTGATCAACAGGTATTGCTTATTTTGTCCTTTTGAAGTTTTGATTTAAAATAACTGAGATCAAACCAGTTCTAAGAACAAGATATGCCTGCACTGGATTCTTAAAGTTTATTCATTTTACCAATTCATTGTTTTTTATGGTATACATTCTTAGTAGCAACAGAAGTTTCAAAGCAACTGCTATGAAAAGATAATATGGTTTTAAAAGGCAATACTGTTGAGTGCTGGAAAAAAAATGAGAAGTTAGTAGCTTTTTGTACAGACTTAAAATTTGTGTGTGGTGACAGTTGATTTCCTGGATATCGGTGGTTGTCAACAATCGCATCCTATTCAGGGGACATGTCATCAAACCATTCTAAAGGCTAAAAGCTATACATTTTCATTAATCAGTCAGAGCTGTATTCCCACAGCATTTGACAAATCTGCCCTTCAATCTTTCTTTGTGTTTAGATTATGAAGGAAGCCTCTTATATTAAAATTATTTTGCCTCTGGTTAACAGAGAATAATGTTGTTAACGCAAAAAAAAAAAAAAGAAAATGGTGCACAAGCAGTTTATTTTTAGAAGTAATTTTCTAAACATTTCATTTATGTCCATTACCTGCACTAAAATTAAATGGCGAATTGGGAATTATATTTTAGAAATAAACCTTTTTTCCTCATTAAAATACACTTTATGCATTTTTAGGCTCTCTAGAGAATTAAAGCAAATAGCTGATCCTCAGGAGGACTTTTATTTGCTTAAAAGTGAGGATTTTTCATTTTAATTTTTTTACTGAACATGGTAGTTTAAAAGAAGTTATTCAAGCAAAATGGGTTGTTGAATTCCTTTTCCTTTGTTTTTCCCCGTATCTTTTACTTTTCCAAAAGACTTAAAAAAAAAAAAAAAAAAAAAAAAACCCCTCCAATTTTTTAAATTTTTTTT
>VZTE01006407.1:1867196-1909433 GCA_013397775.1 Eulacestoma nigropectus | reverse complement strand
AAAAAAACCCTTCCATATATTTAAATGTTTATTTGGTAGTTAAATCAGTGTTAGAAATAAATAAATTACTCCAGAACATACTTTGAAATTCAAAATCTGTCAATTTTATTTTGTCCTTTCTAATTCAGGCACACTTCTTCTGTTCCTTTGATTTTCCTTCTCTCTTCCCCTCCCCTAAATCTCTGGAGCATTTCAAAGAAATACATTGATGACTGCCTTATTTCTATACTGCAATATTTGAATTCAAGAAATAGGTTGTATCTAATCTGTTCAATTTTGATGCCCCTGATGTCAAAACCAAGGGAGATAACACTGAATGCCACCTTGGTCTCTTCAAGATGAGAAGCCAGTTTTGTGTTGTCTTATAACAGCCCCTATGTTTTCCATAATGCTCGATTAGTACAAAAGGGCTCGTCCTTTGTGCTTTTGAATTAATCTGTTTTCAAAAAAAAAACATTCACTGAAAAAAATTTTTACTTTGTGTTAATTCTCTGCTCTTTTCCTTTGGCAAATTTCAGACAACTTTGCCAATTTCAATCATACTTGAAAAATAATACTTGAAAAAATACTTGAAAAATTTTGGTTTTAGTTTTCCAGCCGTGTTTGTGAAGACCTATGGAATAACTGAATAGAAAACATATGTTCCATTTACACGTGAGCAGATTTTTGCTTTTCTATTTGCAACATGGGGATAAGCAATTCCATTAATCAGTTACTGAATACAGGACCTGATAGCAAGACAGACAGTGAGAGTTTCATGAGTCCTACTGATTGTGAGCCATTGCAGTTAATCACGGTGAAAGGGCTGTGGCTCTGCTCATTCTGCAAGCCCCTGGCTTGGTTCATTATTTTTATACCTCTCCATCTGAAAATTCCCATCCTCAGATAATGTCTTAGCATCCATAACTGACAAGATTGTGCACTACCTTTCAGTGCATTGGTTCCAACCGTCTCCTACCCCACCCCCTAGAAGGGACTCTCCCAAGAAGATTTGTGTCAGTTCTGCCCCAGAGTACCCTGTGTGAATGTGAGGCTTGAGCTTCTCCCCACACATAAAATGTCATGAACTTGTCCCAAGACTTGTCTTGACAATTGCTACTCCGTAGTGTCATATGACATCTTGACTCCATGCTCCTCTTGGGATTACTTCAGAAAGAGAAGTTGCAGTTCATGCCACTCTACTCCAGGGAGAGTGGAATTATGTATGATCCCTCCGGGCTTTCTGCTTCTCTTAAAGCATTAATCAAAAAGCAGCCTTGGAACCAGAAGACTTAGGGGATGATGCTGTGGAAGTGTTCATGACTTTCTGTTGCAAAGTGGAAGAAAGATCTTCAGGAGTCACAACAGGACTATCTGTGCTGGTTTTGCACTCTGATATTATTTTCTCCTCAAGGGATGATAACAGCAGTAACTCCATTATACACCAGTGGCCTCTTCCTGTCACTTACATAAATCTTTTAGGTGCTATTGTTCATTCAGAAGCAATCCAAAGAAAGCCTGGCTGATTAAGAAAGACCCAGTTGTCTGGTGTTATAAATACTAGCCTATGGCTTTGTCCTTAGTGGCCTGAGAGGTACCATAGATTGAATTTTTATTATCAGTACTTCCCCAATAAAGCTATTTTTCCTCAAACCTCACATATTAAATTGATTATGCACCATGTCATTTTAAAAGTATGCAGTTGCTGTTGATTTATATGGTCAGACTGGCTGCCAACTCAGCAATTTCCATCCTAAAATAACAGATCCAAAAAAACCCCAAGTCCCACAGTCGGCTGCTTTATGTTGTAATGAGTCAGCTGCCGATCTGTGCAACCACTAATTTCAGCCCATTTGTCCAAAGGGACAAGCAAAAACATGCAATTTTCTAGCAATTATAATCAGTGAAGAACTCTACATGGAAATGGTCAGCAGAAAGATCAAGAAAAGAATTTACACCAGGAAACATTTTCTGCTGTTTTCTACATGCATTCTCTCTATATCCATATGTATGTTTCCAGTAAAAAATTAGATGACAATCACAGACCTAGTTGACCAGTTTTAGGAAAAGAAAAAGATAAAAAGCTGAAACGAACCAAAACACAAAAGAAAACGCAAACCTGTTTAAGTCAGTGGAGTTGCTGAAGGTTTGCAACTAAGTGTGTAGCTAAGTAAATAGATGCTGGCCAAGGCAATGCAAGTTTTAGTGTCTCTTAACACCATAAAAAAATTAATTAAAAATTTTCTATACATAGTTATTTCAGATGTAAATCAGAGAAGCTTTTGTGTCATGTGTGATTCTCTGCCACTGAACAGCACGCAAACTAATGGAGAGCAGTCAAAGGCGTGGCAAATGTACAGTATTTCTCAAAGCAAGAAGGGATAGAGAGGCAGCCCACAAAGCTAAATAAGGCTGCTACACTGTTCCTGTTTATAATATGCATCTTGGTATTAATTAGGGAGAAGTAAGAGAAGAAATTAGTCTATGCTTACTTCTAGTTGTTCAAGATACAGAGCTTGCTGATCTCTCCCAGATTTTATTGTAGAGCTACCATGGGGTGACCACTTAAAACCCACTCCACTGTAGTGCTACAGTATTTTCTTTGTGACTGGGACATGAAAAGCTGTAAATTCAGAGAAAGAAATGGCATCCTCAGAGTTTTGTAGTGGTAGCAGGAAATAAAAAAAATCCAACCTATGTACTATAGTATCTATACTGATGGGGTAATGGAACCCATTTCCGATATTTTCCCTTTTGGTACTACGAAGGGCACCAGGCACTGAGGTATCCTTTTTTGTTGTGGAAGAGCCAGCGACCATCTGACAATCACTGCGGATACTGGCTTTTATCATTCCAATTACTTATGACCATAATCATGTGTGACTGTGTCATTTTAAGGTGATCTATAGAGCCTTATACTTAACTTGTGTATTGTTTCTGTTAATGATGCATAGTTAAGCCTAGAGCAGTAACGTAATGAGATGAATTAAATAGAGTTCATTTGTAGGGCCTGTGAAAAAACATCTTTAACAGACCCTGCATTTAATGAGAATATGGTATTGATTAAATTAGATCCACAATGGCATAAACAGTAACACTGAGTTTTCAAAGTGTGCTGATTGAGCTACTACTTCAGATTTAGGCTCTGGGGTTAGAAATGGGGTGAATGCATATCCATAAATAGTCTTTGCTTGGCATCAGTACTAATTAGTGTAATTATATGCCAATGTCATTTGCTTAATTTATGAGTTGGCAGCATGGCTGAAAGTAGGGGTTTTTTCTTGCCTTTTCTGTTTAGAATTTGGTTATTAGGATGAGGTCGTTAGTTTACAATTAAGTCACTTTATTTCCTCTAGCTTTAATATTAATGGAACACTTCATCACTGGAGCCCGTATCTTGCCTTTCTGGTAAATAGAGGGAGGAACTCCTATGGGGTTTAGCTTCCCACTCCATCATTAAAGCTGCAGGAGGAATTTCTTATATGTGTTATATGAGACAATGCGGCAATTTCTTATTAAGTCATTTTTGTACACACATTCCCATCTTCATGCCTCCAATGGGCTCTTTGGATCTTACTCCTAACACTCTGCCAGCACAATCCATCAGTTCAGATGTGGAAGAAGATTTTGCTTTGCAGGGAGGAAAAGAGTGAAACTGGCTATAGTGACAGAGTTTTGCCAACCCAAACCAGCCCTAAACATTCAATTCTAGGATATGTGTCGGGCAGCAGTTGACATGAGGTCCCTCTGATGAAAGCTTTTTCTCCTTGGTGTTGAAAGGGGATAAGGGAGGACACCCTGCGCTATGAGTGTGCCACATAAATAACCCCTGTTGTTATCACCACGTGATGCTTAAAATTAAACAAGCAAAGAGATCATAAAAAGCTAGGAGAGATTCCTTTTTTTTCTCTCCCTCCATGCCCTTCCCTCTAGTGGTGGATCAGAGGAGGAGCTGCTGCCTTCCCACAGAAGCTGCTGCAGAGCACAGCAAGCTCCTTGCTGTGAAACTGGGCAGCAAATGTTTAAGTCGCCTTTCAGGACACAAGTTTATAAGCAATTGTTCCTGTCATTTTAAATACTGTATTTTCCAGACAAGTAGTCATATCTTTTCATAGGTTTTCTTTTTCTCCCCCCGAAATTAAATAAACTACAGCTCCATACCACTGTCGTAAAGCACACACTTCCCTTTTACAGTTCTCTTTGCCAGCAGTATTCAGTCAGAATATGAGGCATGCTACTATAACAGAAAACTGTATTTTAATCCCAGTTCACTAGTTGTGTCTTTTATTTTTCTAAGTCATTCTAGATATGTTTTAAAAGAATCCCAAATCTAATGCCCCTGAGAGTGTGTGCTACGGCTTTTTACCAGCATAGCTGTGTTTCATGTACAGTGCATATGTCCCTGCATATAAACTCTGTGCCTGAACCTTCTGAACCAGGTATCTTGAGTTCATCGAAAAAGCTCCTCTGTGTGGTTCCTGATAGAAACCCTGGGTAGCTGCAGTGCTGACCATGTGAGGATGCGTCAGAGTGGGACCCTTGCCAAGGCTGGCCTCCTTCTACCCTCTCTGTTTGCCCCTCAGCCTCTGGAGGAAGGTGCACACTGGAGAGCTCTGCCCCTTGACAGCGGGATTAGCTGTTTTCGCAATTTGCTGGGGTGAGTGGGAGTGCAGAAAGGCTGAAGTTGAGCAGCTGGCAGAGCTCTGAAAGCAGTTAAAGGGAGAGATGGGGATATTGCCTGAGAGTGGAAGTCCTGTGCTGGCATTCCTTCATCCATCGTACATTCCAGCCTTCTGCATTCATCTCAGATGTCTTCCAGAAACCTTCCCAGGAGAAACAGCTGCCTCACACTTAAAAGAGGAAATATTCAAGAGCTCCTGAGGTATTAAATCTTGGAGGATTGATGCAATTTCTCCTCTTTGACAACACAGTGTTTAACTCATCTCTTGCTACAGTTGGGGGGTTAAGACTACCACAAAATTTTATATTTATTTGAATAAAAGATGGTACCTTCTGCAGGTTCTCAGTGGTCTTAAAAGTGGACAGCTCGTTGATATTAAATCATACAGCTTAACAAGATTTGAAAAGCCGTCTTGAGAAAAGGATTGCAGTGATGTGATATTGGCATGTGTGTTCAAATTTTCAAGGTCTCTAAGTACTTTAAGCTTGTTCATCTACAGGTTGCACTTTGGTGGGCTATCTGAAGTATCCCCTATTAGTTAGGAGACTGATAGACAATTTAACAAATACCAATTTTTTGACCCTTTGAGACCCTAAATATCTTAGAAATAAGAAATATGAGAAAAAAAAAAATTGTGTGTCTTTCTGTCCTACAGCGGCTGAAGTTTTACTCTAATGCCATTGGAAGATAGAGACAAATATTGGTGTGATATAGGGCTGACTCCTAGTGATTACTCACAGACGTAAGTAGCAGCCTGACAAGAGTCTGGCAGAGAGGCTGAAGCCTGAACATCTACACACATGGATATGTTCATACTTGTATTGTTGTAAATAGGCAACTTCTGAGTTAGACTTGCAGCAGATTAATGTTAATTGTAAGTAAAATGTTGGGTAGATACTCTGAGTCATAGACATACGGTCCCATTCTCGTAAGAGTGTGGGTCAGCTTGTGTTAACACTAGTGATGCTGTAAACCCAGAGTAGCTTCCTAGAGGCAGTGGCTTTAGCATAACATTTGCCAGGGTCTAAAGGGGAACAGGTACCTGAAGAAGGGTGGTTAAGACATGGAAGGGAAATTAATTGCTGTGATATGCTCTGTAATTTTGCTAGAGGAGGTAGAGATGACATTGATATTCTTTAGAAAGATAAACAGCAATTGTTCTTAAAGATAGAAGCCAAACTTCCATAACTAAATGCATATGAAGTACTTTTCCTTCTATATATTTCTTCCAACTTGCTTGCTTCACTCGTTTGACAGCATTTTGAGGATAGCTGTATTTGCTGCAACCCCTAGCATATTATTTAATCAGTTTTCAGTGTTGTGCCCAGGTCGCTGCTGTTAAGTGCTTGCTTGAGTACCAGCTGTATGCCTGGCATTGCCTGAGAACATGAGGATGACAGCTTGGAAAACTGCTAAGGCAGCTTAAAAATCAGTGTGTTTTTAAAGCAGCATGTTGGAAATGGATCTGCCACATTCAGGTAAAGCAGAGATTTTGTGGAAATTTGGGCAGAAGAAGAGGTGATATGGGGCAAAAGACAAGGAAACTCCAAAAACTTGGTAGGCAGGAGGTCTGGGAGGAAAGGGGAAGGCGTGGAGGGAAGCAAGAAGTTAAGATAAATTAAAGGTAAATTTATATACATATATATATTTTTTTTTATATATATATATATGAACTAGATAAATTAGAAGGACCCAGAATTATACTGAGCTTGAAGGATGCTGGTGTGTTTTGATTCTGAAGGAAGGCTAATGGTGAAGCAAAAAATGGCAGGGTGGGAGGAGGAGGAAAGAAAAGAGGTAATTAAATTTTCAGGCAAGAAACACACGTTTAGTTGGCAGCACTTTGATTTGTATGTTTTTGTGCACACAGGAAGTTAGGAAGAATGGAGGCTGCAGTAATGAAAATGGGAATATGTGTTAGAGATGAAGTAAAGGATTGCACTCTAAGGATGGAGATTAAAAGGTGGATTTTGAAGATGCTGAAGAGATTAGTGTCTAGACGTGGAGATGGTTTGGATGTAGCTAAGGGGGAAGAAATCAAACACAACCCCCAAATGTGGGCTGGAGTAATAAAAAGAGAAGTGGTATTGTCAACAGAACTAGTAAAGTTTTGTGAGGAGAGGTAAATTTGTTTTGGCTATAACCCATCAAAAATGACAGAGAATTACAGGCTTTCTTGGATAGCTTATTCATACTTAAACAATGATTTTTTTCACAGAATTAACAGTATAAACTCCCAGCAACTGAAACAGTTGCCAGCTAATTTAAAACAACCTTACACAGATTTGTAAAAGGCCTAACATTTCATAGCTCTGTTGAAATGGTTGGTAATTTGGGGATTTTAGAGGTTTTTCAGATACCAGTGGGGAAGGAGAAAAGGGAAAATGTAATTGAAAGATCCTGGCAGTTGGTAAGAAAATTTAAGGTAAAATGTTATTACCTTGACTAGGTAGGCTGTATGTGCAAAGTGCTTGAGCAGGAACTTTAGACCAGACGGCCCCACTATTGTCTCTTCAGCCTTACCTATTTTCTGGTTCTATGATTAGTTACAAGTCGGTACTGCATTTGTTTGTGCATTCCAGATGGGTTTTGGCCTTCCTTGTTGCATTTCTACTTAAAATGACAACCTTTCTATATTCATTCCAAGTGGCCTGACCCTGCTTCTATCTCCTGTGTATTTCCTGCTTATGCTTAAGTAATAACAGGAGTACTTTATTCATCCAAGTAAGATGGCTAGTATTACTCTTGATGCCTTCCTGGACCACAGTTCAGAAAAAAGCTGTTTCTCAGCCACTACTGATACAGCTATATAGAGCTGTTTATTCCAAATATTTTTGCAGTAACACAAAAATTACCAGTTTTAGTCTGTACAGCTGAAAGTCATGGTTCTTTCTTTCAGGATTGACAGCAAGGCTTGTTTTCTGCCAGCTGTCAGGTCTAGGGTATCCATGAGAAATCACCTCCTAATGAACCATTGTGGACTACCCAAGTGGAAGAGTCTGACAGCTGTTTGACAGACATGCATCAATAAAATGGCAGCAGCCTGACTCAGCTGATAGACAGCATTGTTGAAACAATGAGTTGCCAATATTATCATGGCATTCACAAAACTAAAAAAATAGTGAATTATGCATTTTTTCCCTTCTTCCTTTGCTGTCCTCTGCTCCCAAAGTGGGATGGCACTGCTGATGTGAATCCTGCTATTCCTTCCGGGGAGGCAAGAGCAGGCCCTGCTCCTGAGGAAGGCATGAGGGCAGCCACACTTTGCTTCCATTCCTTCTGTCAGGGTCCATGCAGAGTACAGTTCTGCAGGGACACACCTGGGATCCCAGCAAAGGCATGTAATTTTAGAAGCAGAGAACTTAGTATGGCAAAGAGATTCCTATGCCAGTGGGATACTCACAGTAACCGGTCTACTGTGTGACAGTACAGTTCAAAATTCTTGAGGAGTGTGTTCCCTTTTAATCAACATACAGATGAATGTACTACCTCTTTTTCTTGGTGCAAAAGACAGTCTGTAGTGTGGTTGAGTTTCAAATGTTAAAGTTTATAAATAAACCTAATGCTTCCTCCAGCTGGGAGCTGGAGTAATTCCTGTAGTTACTCAAGGACAGTAGTGGCTGGTCTGCGATAAGAGAAAATTATTCATGCGAAATGTCTGGAATACAGATTGCATCCTTTATTTCTAAACCATTAGAGGAAGGACGTGCACATGAGAGGTGGAAGGAAATAAAAAAAGTAAAAGTTTTAGGAAGGTCAGTCCACCTCCTGCCCCTCCCCTAAGCAAATAATTCCTTGCACAACATCAAGGCCACTTCAGTCATTTATCAGCAGTCCTGGCTAACTGGTGAGGTCCTGGTAAACCAGAGGTCAGAAAATGTGATGCTGTCTACAAGAAAGGTCGGAAGAAGAATCTGGACAACTACAGGCCTCTTAGTCTGACCTGGGTGCCAAGGAAGGTCATGGAGCAGATCATCCTGAGTGCCATCATGTGGCACATACAGGACAACCAGGGGATCAGGCTCAGCCAGCTTGCATGTGTGAAAGGCAGGTCCTGCTTGGCCAACTATCTCCTTCCATGATAAGGTGACCCACTTCATGGATGAGCGAAGGGCTGTGACTGTTGTCTATCTGGACAAATCTATGATTTGGTGATAGGAGTTTTGCTTTCCTTGGCATTACTATATGTTATCATCAACTTACAGTATTCATTATTGATATTGAAGAAACTTACAGTATTCATTATTCATATTGAGGGAAACCCCTCAGTTTTTAATAAAGCATTGCTTGCTGATCAGGGTATTATATTTCGTTTAAGGAAATTACAGTGTAATTTCCTGCTAAGCAATCTATTATACTGGGGTGGGGTGAAAGCTGCCGCTTCTGCTGTTTTGAAGTGCTGGTCTGCAATTTCTATAGCTAAAGTTTGGGGTTGCCTGTTTCATATGTATGTAATGATTAGGGAGAAGGTGCTTTAGAATGTTCTGATGAATTTCCTCATGAACCAGCCTGTGTTGTTGCACCCCTTCTGGGACACTGTGCAGAATTTGTGGCTGTCAGAAGAGAGAGAGCAAATAAAAGTGGCAGCTGTGGAGAAGTGCCAGCAACAAAGGTACCCCTTCAGCTCCAGGTTGAAAGTTATTCAGGCCATGACAGCTGAACATTTATTTCTTTTGTAGCAATTACTCCCAACATAAGTTTCCTCTAGGACATAATTGGGTCACTTGCAGTGGGTTTTGCTATCTGTCTGCTATGAAGTCTTGCATGAAATGTATAAATGGGTCAAGAACATTAAAATCTTGTGGGGAACTGTTTTCAGGCTTAGACCGGGATTTGTGTGTGCATGCTCACAGAGACCGGGCGTATGGCACGTAGTCCTGCGTGCATAGACTGCCTGCTGGCAGATGGGAGGTCTGTGCATACTCAGAAGATTGACTTCTTTCCACTTGGACAGTAACATGCTAGGGTAGCCAGAAAAAATTGAAACTGGATTACTCTGTACTTGCTGCTGAGAAATGCAGAAGAGCATCTCCATTCATACATTTTTCCACTCAGGCATTTGACTAAGGAGGCATGAGGCAGCACAGCCTTACTCTTGTTAGAAACAAAACAGCCCTCATCTCCTGACTCAAAAACAGCGCTCTGTGGCTTCTGCTTGGCTGAAGCAGTAGCTCCTGTCTTGTATCCTTCCAGTTTTAGTATTGCTCACACCTATATATAGCTTTGCTTATCACAGTCATCCAATCCTTTACAAAAAAAAAAGGCTGATATTTTTTAAGGAAAATAATCACCTAAAGACATTCTATTTCAAAGCTCAAACCATGAAACTCATTGATTTCTTGTTTTGCTGCATTTTCAGGTTGACTTGTCTGATCACTTCCAAGCATTGTTCTGGTGGAATATCAGATCTTAATATGTTCTTGCAGTGTTCAGGACCAGAGCTGAATGATCCAGTCCTTGACCACTACCTCTAAATCTAGTGTACCTATCTCTAGCTTTGGCTGTCACATTGCAGCCTGTGCTCTGCTTTGGTTGCCTCCACTATTCATGGTTCATGTTGTTCTCTAGTTGTAGTGACTCAGCTTCCAACATGGTTCTAGTGCACAGATGTTAATGCCAGAGAATCACTGGTATCACCTGCACAATACTGGTCCAGGGATTTTGGCATGGAGCCCATTCAGTCTATGATTTATGTTGGATCAGTGCTAGGAGTCCCAGATGCAGTCTGGTGGAGAGGGTTCGTCTTTGTCTGTCCTTGAGTTACAGAGGGACAGTTGGAAACCACAGACAGTTCAACTTCAGCACTGTGATTGCATTTATTGGTAAAGACTGAAGTGGACAAAGACAAAGAAGAAAGCTATGGGGAAGGCAGCACATTCATCATTCTCCAGGCACAATTCATCAGGAATTACATTTAGGATGGCTGAGCAAGGCTGCTTTGTCCAGCTCAGGCTCTTTCCTGTGTGCATGTACACATGTTCACATATGTGTATATATATACACATACATACACACACAAACCCAAAGACACCCTCAGTCTTTGTATAAATAGAATTTGGGATGCTCACTTGGCTCCTTTACCTACAGGTAAGTGCTTCCAGGTATAACATGGTTCTGGGGAGCACAATGACACCACTGTGCCAGCTGAGGTCTGTGAGCAGTCATCATCCTCTGCTAAAGCAAACGTGCTCTTTGTCCTGATGAGATGTCATTTCTCATTTACATCATCCCTCTTACAGTACTGCATCCTTCAGGCTGGGGTCCTAGGAGGGCAAAGGAGAAAGATGGCTTCGGCGGAGGGGTTGGCTTACCTGAAGCTGGCTTCTGAATGCCCAGGTGTTATCTCAGTAGAAATGTAACCCATCATAGTATCCATGTCTGCCCCTATAGATCCCACTACTCAGGAGGTGCCTTAAAATTTTGTGTATATTTACTATAAAAGTAAGAGATGCTTTAAAAAAAACAGAAACATGGCTTGTTTGCAGGATCTGTATAGTGAAGTAAATGAGCATGAGCACTAATAAGCAAAGCGTAAAACTGTTTGGAAAACATGCAAGTTAAATAAATAGTACATCAGATTTCAGGTGAGAAAAAGAAGAGGGAACAATGATGTGAGAGTTGTTCAAGCCAATATTGTTATTGTGCTTGGTGAAAAGGAGGAACTGTTCTGAAATACTGAAGCAGTCCAGACCCAAATGCATAAATTCCATGTTTGAAGACTATATTATTGTTTGGTTTTAATTTTTGTGACCCACCTGCACATCATAGGTAGATCATTCTTGCATTCATAAAAGTTGCTCTTTCTCTCCCTAGCAGTGCCACAGAGAAGCAGAAGGCTGTGCTTGGGTTCACTGAGCTGGAACAGCATATTGATATAAACAGACCTGGGACCTGCCGAAAGAGATGCTGCTTGGCAGTAATACCACCTTGAGTTCAGACAGGATGTACATCTGTGCCTCATTGATAATGTAATAACCTTCATTACATTTTTGGCTGAGAGCACCTGTGCACAGCCCGAGATGTCAGCCCAGGGCAACCATTTTGATCGAGGTGATATTAACAGCTCTCATTAAAACTGATGACTATAGCAGTGCCCAATAGCACTGCTGTACTAAAGCGTCTGTCAGCATTTCTATTACAGAGCTCTGTTTTCAGGAGTTAATAACTTAGCCATAAAAGTTTTCCTACCTCTGAGCTGGAACTTGAATACAAAATATCAGACTGAGGTTTCTTCAAAGAAACCTAACTATTACCAGTCTGACTTTCACTTTTTTTTCTGAGTCTCCTTGTGCTTTGTTAATAGTGCAATGGCATTTATCTGGCAATTGTAAGATGCCAAAAAAAAAGTCATCTATCGTCCTGGGCTGAAATGGGGGAGCTGGAAATGCCTGAAAAGTCTTGGAAGTCCATTGGAGGAGGCATCCTCCATCTGCCCTGGGGGGAACTGAAGCAGTCTATTACCTAACCTTTAACATTAGACATTGTGCTAAAGTATAGCAATGTGATTAACTTATTTGTACTTGAACTTTGGCTTTTTTTTTTTTTTTTTTTTTTTTTTTTTTTTTTTTTTTTTTTTTTTTTTTTTTTTTTTTAACTGGTTTAAATGTGTAGACTCTAGGGTAGTATTACATGTCTGGATAATAGTTGTCTCAGCAATAATGAAGGAATTTCAGATAAATATTCCTGGTTAAATTTCTGTAGGTAGACATGCTTATTCAAAATAAGAGTATCATCTTAATATCAAGTTTTCATAGTTTGGAGAGTGCATTTAAGTAATTTCCAAAACTTAGGCATTCTGATTTTGGAATGTAAATTTTTCTACTAAGCTATTCCTGAATGATGTTCATTTTAAATATACTTGCCTCTGGGGACAGGCCCAAACAGACTTACATTCATTTAAACATGTAAAGCTAATGCACAAATACAGACCCTGAAAATGTCATCTTTCCCATGCTTAACTTTACTGGCGAATAGCATTAATGTGTTTCAAGGGATTAAATCACAATATTTAATTATACAATTCCTTACAGACACAGAATGACCCGCTAAATCAGTGGGGACCGCAAGACAGCAAATACATGTCAGCAAAAAAGAATGTGGATAAACAGCAATTATGAAACAGATCTGACAAGTCAAAAATCCAGCTGAGCTCTAGAAGTTTATATTTTGGCACCTGGCTCTTTGCCAACACCAGTGTTTCATACTTGACACCTTACATGGACAGTGTGTGCTTCTGAGAATATTCTTACACAATTATGTGCATCTTGGCGAGCCAGTGTCCCCCTTAGGGAATGGAGGGGGTGGGAGAAAGAGAGGAGAGAACAAATAATGGGAACATTAATGATGCCTCTTATTAGTCATATATTATATAACCACATAATAATTTAAGTTGAAGGGGGTTTATGGAAACCATTTAGTCCCAACTGCATACTTGAAGCAGGGCTAATTTCAAGGACGGATCAAGCCTTGTCCACTTTTGACTATCTTCAGGGGTGCTAGTTCTACTAATTCTCTGGGCTCCCCATTCAGTGCTGAGCCACTCTTGCTGTGAAAAATTTTGTCTTTCTGTCTAATCAGAGTTTCTTTTGTTGCAATTTGTGACTGCTGGCTCTTATCCCATTGTCATTCATCTCTGGGTAAAGTTTGGCTCTGTCTTCTCTACGTTCCTGCTTTCGGTAGGTGAAGACTGGTTAGGTTGCCCTTCTGCCTTATTTTGTCCAGGGTAAGCAGATGTGGTAGTGTTTGGCTTGGGCCCAGCCTCTGCTGCATTTCTCACTACTTTACGGGTATTTCTCTCGTGATGTGTGGCCAAACTGGCCACAGTGATTTGGATGTGATTTCAGGTTCTAGAGAAAAGAAAAAAAACTTCTCCCTAAACCTGCTGGGTATTAACTTGCTTATGCAAGCTGATACAAAGCTAATCTCCACCACTGCCAGGGTGCATTGCTGGCCCACATTCCACTTGTTCAACAGGAGCCCACAGTGCTTTTCTGCAAGGCTGCTGGTTGGGCAGGTCAGGCTCTATTTGTGCCACCTTCGGTCTCTCAGTATACTGATGGTTGACATTGTAGGAGATGTTGGGTTTGGTTGGTTTGTTTGTTTGTTTAAAAAAACCCCACACAACAAAACCACTCTGAGATTTCCATGTACTTTTCTTTAAAAAGCACTGGAGATGAGAGGACAGAGAGGGAAATTCATTCCATTAGTCTATGGAATTAAGGCTATCAATGAAAGAAGGTCACTTCACCAGTAAGTCATATTCAGTCTAGAACTGCTTAACACATGTTTATAAAGTTTCATCATCCAGAAATTTGGGTTATATACAGGTGGGTAAACCAGGCTAGGCATCCTTTCCATGTATGTTACCTAAAGCACAGCACAAGGGTATGCTAATCAAGCATTCCTCCAGATGCTTCAGCAAGGTAGGGGGATAAACATCATGATCACTATAGAGGGGATAGGAAAACAGAGACACAATGGTTCCACTTTTACCAGAGGTCCATGCAGTAAGTCATTAAGGAAAACAATCCTCCTAAGCGATGTAGCAGTCTGTCACCTAAGCTATACATTATGTGCATTTTAAATCTAGTATCTTTACACTTTTAGTAAAAATCATTTGAAGATGGTTTGAGGAATGCATGAGTGTTCTGCATATTTAAATTATGAGTTAACCAAGTGGTTCCTATCTTTGCCTTAAAAAAGCAAACACTTAGGAGAGGATAAATAAACTACGAATCAACAGAAAATAAAAAAAAATCCATTTTCATAAATTAAAGTAGGATTTATGTCTTAATGTTAGAATGACTACAATTTACAGGGAAAAAACCCTCCAAATTGCATTTTAAAAGAATCAAACAGCAGTAAAATGGGCAGTAAATCTAAAGTTAAAAGACCGAGACAAAAAAGCTGTGATTTGAGGAATGCGGTTCTCAGAATGCAAAGACAGATCCTTAAATCTTCACTTTCTGGAGAAATCAATCTGAATAATGCCTTTGTGATCAGTCCTTCCCACAGCAAATGGGCTGTGCTCAGTGTATTGGGTGGTTTAGAATAATTGACATGGAGTCTCCTAGCCAAACCAGAGAGATGGGAAAGCAGATCAGTTGCTTGGCACTCCACTGTAGCTGAACACGGCCAACATGTTGGCATGATGTTCATGATGGCAGCAGATGTTCCTACCTTTGCCTTACTCCAAAGTTTGCCGTATGGACTTAGTTTATGGTCCAGTCCTCCCAGCTGCAAATTCCAGTGCAGGCAAAAATCCTTCAAAGTAGAAAAATTGGATCCTGAGGCAGCAGGAGCTGGAACTAGTTGGTGTTTCAGATAGGTGAATGATAGGATAACAGTAATCTGCAGTGTAGCAATGAGGTTATCAGAACTGCTTCCTCTTCCAGACTTTGTCCAGGCACAGCTATCTTTTGTTTCAGTGCATAAACACTGAGGTTTTTGTGGCTGGACACCATTAAAATTTGCACTTCCCAAAGTCCATGTTTCTTTTGATGTAGGCCATAAGTGTTAGGGGACAAGGTTCCTCAAGGCCGTGATCCAGCCCTATGGAAAAACTGCTGGCATAGGTTTGCACAATCAAATAATAAAATAAGAAGATTATTTTATTTATGCTACTTTTATCCAGAGAAATCCTGGTTTGGCTAATGAAGGGCTTCACAAACAACAAATTAAGGCCAGTTTTGTTGCAGAGGAGATTATCTCAAGAGGCAAACAAACTTCATCATTTGCATCAGTGAGTAGGATACAAGAGCAAGCCCCTCTCTGGAAGCTCTGCATCCCTTCTGAGCCTCTGAAAGGCGAGCATGTGTCAAAGCCATACGGAGAGCATGTGTGGAGCCTGCTCCTGCCTGCCGTGGGGAGCAAGCAAGGCTGTGCTGGCCAGAGCAGGGCTCCACCCAGGAGATGTGATTCAGGCTGTGGGACTAGAGCCTGTGCTCCAGGGGAAGGCGTTGAAAAATCGCAGTCTTAAGTAAAGAGATCATAATTCCTTTTTAACTTGGGGAATTTGCGGGTTTTGGAGTGTGTTTGGTTTTTGTTTTTTCTTTTAGAAAAAGAACTAGATGGCAGATTGCTTGTAATTTTAAAGAAAATAGGTATTTTTTTTCAATTGATCGTGTAACCTTGCTATAACAAATATATTCATTGTTTAATTTTTAAGTGTGGAAGGTCAAATGACTGGTTTTAAAATGCAGGGTTTTTATATATTACAGGAAGAGAAACGGACCCATCTTCAATTTTACATTCCTTTTTGTGTGACTTTTTTCAGCATATACAAGTTCTTAATGATTTGTCTATTTTACTTTTAAAAAATCAGAAAATATCATGGAACATTTCAGGAATTCTGATCATTTTTCACAAAATCTTTTTTTCTTGCACGTATTGTACCATGAGGCTGACTCGTCCTATAGAGGAGGAAGGCAGAAAGCACACAAGAATGTTCCTGTGGAAATATGACAGTATTTCTATATCTATTACTGCAAGGGCATTTTAAAATATATCATCTTTAATAAATGGGAATTTTGGAGTCCCGTTTGGGACCTTCGGCTTTTATTCAAGCTAGAGAGAAACCTAAGAGTGGTTATTCTGCTGAACAGCATTCCAGAGCCTTTGAAGCTTCATTCCTGATTTTCAAAACTGAAAGTGTTTAAATCAATTTTGAAAATAGGACTTGGGTTGCAAGAGCAAGGTTGCTTCTGGAATGTCTTGTCTTTCAGCCACACTGCACCAGAATCACAGGATCTGGTTAGAACGTGTTTAAAATGTACAATGTGTCTGGCACCAAATGGCAGTGGTAATACATTTATTTATTTTTTTAAGAGGATGCTTTGCAAACCCCATCTTTTTTCTTTAAGATGGGTTAGTTATATAAGCCTTAATTTTTCCACATGCTTACTGACAGTTTGACAGAATCTTAAGTAAGCCTTGTATAGGAATCAATTCCTCTGTTTTATGCACCATGCTAAGAGTAATTTGATTATCCCTGTGGATGAAAAAAAAATAGTCTGTATTTGTCCTGAATTGAAAACAGATCCACATTAAAGAGCATTACATCAGTATTACTGATACACTAGAAATGAGTCAGCTGGGAAGTACATTTTCAAATAAAATACGATGGAATTACAAGCAATTAACTTCTCCCTTTGAGTAACAGAGATATACGAAATACATGTTTTGTTCTTTAAAAATACCTCATGCTGTTAGTTAGAGAATGAGATAGGAATAATGTGTTTAAAGAGTGGACTACACAGGTAACAAAGAAATACGTGCTGCAGAGCATCAGGGACTGTTTGCTTCAGCCTCACCCATGTAAGCAGTAGATGTTCAGCCAGTTAAATGGTCATCACTGCTTCCTCCTCCAGCTGAAAACATGGCCTGACAGCTCTAATCATGCTGCTGCCTTGATAACATCATATCAGGGTCTAAAATGTACTTCAGATTTGCTCTTACTGTACAAGAGACTACAACTCTGTAGTGCCAACATATTTTTAATTCATACAATACAATTCTTAGTCAGGATTGAGCTTATTTGGATACAAAACAAAAAATTACTTATATGATGAGCATTTTTACCTCTCTTGAGGAACAAGGAGAGCACAGTAGTTAGGACAACTTCTTGATAACCATCAAATTTAAAAATCTTGTAGCAAATAGGTTTTCCATAGGCCTTTCTCATTATGTGTGATTGACCTAGGGTTTTTTTTATGAAAGGAAACCTCATTTTAGCAAATTAAAATGCAATATGTCAGTATCTCAAAGTTTGAAAAATATATAAGGCATGCTATAATCATTTTCCAATTAGGATGTATTTAAGGACCAGCTTGTGCCAGAGGTGACAGAGCAAAGCACAGAGAATTCTACTGTAGCAAGTCGTTCACTTTGAACCTGCCCTTGACTGTTTCACCTCCCTTAAAAAAAGTCAGAGTAAAGTTACATCGCTTTGCTATTTTAGTCCATTGTTTTGGCATTTTCATGTGAAATGAAGTCTCTTCTTGGCATCTGGGACAACAGTGACAGAAATTATAATTGAATCATCTAGATATATGTTGAGTTCAAAAAGTGGTTAGCACAGATGGGACAACCACTTTGTTGATTGCTTTTGGATGGCCTGCTTGGGACAGGGCAAGACTGTGGGAGGCAATAAGCCTAATTTTTAAGGAAATGAGGCTGTGAGTCAAAGATTGACTCCCTGCAGGAGGTATGAGTTACATCCAGTGACTAAAACCATGTGAAGGATAGGGAGCCAAACAGCTGACGAAAGTGGAAAAAGGATTTTTGTTGATTCATTATAAGGGAAATAATGAAAGCTAAAAAGAGTTTGGAAAGCTGGAACAATAGTCACTGGGAGACTTTCTTCCTTTCTTTTAGAGCTGTTGGAAAAGTGAGAGCAAAATCTGATCTACTCAGCTACCACTTTCTTTTTTCAAAGTCTATTGATCATAAATATTGTGATGGTGTTGAGAAAATTTATGTTACACGAGATTCTCATAACTGAAGTAATGATGCATTGGCCAGGAGGTGATGTGTTCTTTAGAGTGTCCAAAATTTTGTTCTCTTTTGAGAACCTGCCAGCATCCCTTAAATGACGTCAGATTTTTTTGTGTGCCAGACATTACTGTAGAGTACCATGGGAATATCTTTGCCTTAGAGACAGCCAGATTTTTTATTTGGTTTTTTTTTTTGGTGGCTTATTTGGCTTCACTTAACACTGAAGTATTAAAAATATTGATTGATAGAATTAATAGATTACCAGTATCTCAAACCATTTGAGCAATGGGTGGTCAAGGGTCAGTTAAGGAAGTAGATTGATAGATAGCTCTTCCATCTCTGAAAATCCTGATCTTGTCCTTGAATTCATTTTTGATCAAAGTTAAAGACACGTTCCTTGTTTTTGACTCTGTGGTGGTGCTGCTGCCAGTCTTGTGGTGTCAGAGGAGCACAAAGGCCAGAGAGACAGCGCTGTCTTGGCGGTGAGATTGGGATGGGCTGTTTGTGCTCAGATACGTCTTTCTGCATTACTTATGTAAAAGGAAGAAAACTCTTACTTGAATGTTTTATTAGTGCACAAGCTGGGTTTTTAAGAAAATGTACTGCACTGTTATCATTAATTTAGGCTTATGTGTATGCTGTTACAGAAGAAACATGACAACATTTGTGAGAAAAAAATAACCTCTCTTCATTTACTTTATTTGTTTTCTCTGTACAGTTAGCTTGTTTGTGTGTGTTTGTAAGATTACCTGATATCCACAGAGTTTGAGTTTAAAATGTTTGCAAAATCCCCAAAATTTCACAAGTTACTCCTGACCTTGCATGCTTTGCAGATTATTATCAGGCATTAGTCACCTCTATTCTATAATCAGAGAGCAGGAGAAATAGTCAGAAAAAAATCCAAAAGTAGCGGTATTGTTTTACTAAATTTTTTTGGTACAAGTTATTAACATAAAATATGTTTTCCGTAACAGATCAAAGGAAGGTCCCATATAGATAAGGGGAGAAACACAGAACATTGCAGGGATGTGGCTGTTGTGCCATCACACCAACTAGTGTTACTGGGTATCTCTTAGATCAGGGAAGATCCTTACCTTCTCCCTGAGAAATCTACATTTGTCATTTGTTAGATTAGATAATGAAGCTTTTGTGTGGAAAAATACATCAGCTTTACGTAAATTTAGTGGTAATGATTTGGCTGCACTAGCCCTGCCCAGGGCACAGTGGTGAGTGGCCCATTGCACGCTCTGATAAATCTGTCATGATAAATCCACCAGCTGATTGGCTCAGGTTACACTGTACACTCAAGTGACTCTTATTTCCTAATGTAACATAACTAGAGCCCAATCTTGCAGGATATGGCGTTTAAGAATGTGTTTAATTGTAATAAGATAAACAGTTGAATTGAGATGACCCACATTTTTATTCTTAAATACATAAATAATTGTCCTGTTGGACTGCCACCACAGCACTTTCTAGCATCTTGTCAGAACAAGACACCGGTTTATTATTCAGCAAAACAAAGTAACATAAACCGTGTATGGGTATGTCTATGCTGTACTTGGGACCATTTCAGGACATCCAGCTATAAGATCACAGGTTTTGTCCACCATTATCAGCCTTTTATTTCTTATTTGGTTGGTTGGCTGGTTGAAGGAATTTTTGTTTCATGTGTGTTGAACCATCATTAGAGTGGCTGAAGAATGATGTTTAATTCTGTTTGTAACCACCCCAAGAGACGGATCTTTCCACATTGCCATTACTAACAGCATGCATTCTTTCAACTTTTCAAAAAGCTGATAGTCAATAAAGAGTAGCTTTCTAGTTTTGACTGGCAAATGTAGCAGAGAAGAACAAGAATAATAAACCAGACCATGACTCTTTGTTGACCACATCACCAAAACTTTCTCTATCTTGTGTATCAATGCATATCCCTATCTGGTATAGTGCTTTTGTTATCAAAGCTTTTTTCAGAAGAAAAAAAAAATCCTCCTTTTCAATGGGAAACATTAATTTTATTTCAAGACAAAGTCTGTGTGCTTATTTTTTCATGCATTGACTTCAGGAATAGGCGTTTATTTTATTTATAATTTTTGGAGGATTCCTGTCATTTGAGCATTCCAAAGGGGAAAGGATGATGTGTATTGATTAATACTCTATATGTTTTTATTAGTTAGCAGCAATACCAAATGATTTAAGAGCAGGTTAGTACCTTAGAGGCAGCTATCAGAAAGGTTTTCCTCATTTATTCAGTTATAGACCACATGACATAAAGGACAAATAAGTGTCAAGAACTCAGGTGAGAATTATACACTGTTGCATTCTGCAATGTTTCAAAAATCTTTTAATTTAGATCTCTTTGCTTGGCAATACACTAAATTTTTAAAATTCAGTATATATGTACATTTGGGCATGCATGTAGAAGCCGAGATGTTACATTTATTCTCTCTATTACCATTATTGTGAGCATCATTGCAATTACCGCTTTAAGAAACCCAAAATTTCTCTGGTCTGCAAGAGGTATAATCTTTTTCAAGCTGTCAAACCCAAAGAGAATTTAAATTTGAGAGCTTTCCAAGGAATTACCAGTGACATTTTAAAGTTTATGACAGAAAGACGAATAATAAAGTTCTGTCTAAAGCGAAGGCACCAAAATGAGGCACCGTGTTTGCCTTTTCACAGTCTGTTCAATGTCAGCCTCCTCTCAGGAGGATCCACTGCAGTGTTAATAACATCAAGATTGCTTCAGGTAATTCTCTGGCTTCCTTAGGGTATATTTCAACCTGAACTAGACTGTTTGAAAAAGGCAATTTACCCAAGTAGTCTGTAACCTCTTCTTTTTCCTAATCTGACCTGAATTCTCACCCCTTTGTCACTCACCTTAATCATATTAGACACCTGATAACAGTTAACATCGTTAGCAAATGAGAAACAACAAAATCTTTACATGCATTAGCGGTCTATGCAGTGCACGTTTGCTTTGGGTTTCTCTTGAAGTGTGGATCAAAGCATTTCCTGGTCCCTACAGTTCATCTACTTTGCTTTCTTATTAGGCCTCCAAACACAGGAAGTTTACAGCTCAGGCTGCACTTTGATTCAACTATAAGATATGTAAGTACAGGGAAGGTATTTGCCCACTCTTAAGCTAGTAGTTATTCCATAGAGTAATTTACGTTTTGACTGGTGTGTCTCTGAGTCTTGCTTAAAAAAAAAATATAGCTTTTCCCTTTTGCCTGGTATGCATCATTATTTACTGTTCTTTGCATGTCATCTGGTAAGATAATTCTATAAAGGTATTCTGCAAGGAATACAGGAAAAAACCTCATTTTTTGTTTTTGAAATGGCTGATACTTCTGCTTATTCTTTGGGGACTGGAAATTACATCCCTAAGGGGAAAAAAAGTCCCCTCTGGAACAGTAGTTCTTACTTGTTGTACAAAAATACAGTGGACTAACTTGGCTACTGCAGTAGTTGCCTAAGCCAGCAGTTCTTCTGTCAGTCACGTAAGGTTTCGCAAGCACTCAGAGCAAACCTCACTGGAGAAGCACTGCCCCACACTGTCAGGAAAATATTGCTGAATTCCATTA
This sequence comes from Eulacestoma nigropectus, assembly GCA_013397775.1. Taxonomy (NCBI): domain Eukaryota; kingdom Metazoa; phylum Chordata; class Aves; order Passeriformes; genus Eulacestoma; species Eulacestoma nigropectus. The sequence goes on along the minus strand of VZTE01006407.1, from coordinate 1,887,692 downwards.
TATGAAAAGTTAAGTGTTCTTCATGCATGAAGACCTCTTTGCAAATGTTTTCCATTATCTAAACTGTTGGCCCGGATCCACTGGCAAGAGCAATAGTGGGAGTGTAGAACAAGTGGTGAATATGCTTGTTTCTTTCTGGTTTATTTCTCATGATATTTGGTATTTTTACTAATCCCTAGTTGCTGAATACAGTGATTATATGGGAAAGACAACTGTCATTTAAATAAAATAAATGAGAAGTTACATCAGTGGTAAAATTCAGCCATTGCTGTTGCAAAGAAACATTTGAAAACATACTCTGGAGGTGCAAAACTCCAAACAGAAAAAGACCCCTGAAATCTGCCATTTATACAGTAATTTAAGCCACTGTAGGACACTGGGGAGTGCAAGCTACAATATTTGAGAGTGGGATGTCCACAATTTAGGGTAAATGCATTGCAGACCACCTGTACCTTGCTAGCTTCAGAGAGTAGCACACAAACCAGTAGTAGCCAATTCACCACACCGATGCAAAACCTCTTTTGCCAAGTGAGATGGGAACAGATGAAGTCGCTGAGGGACCGGGCACCTGCAGATAACACCAGATGTATGTTAAAAGTGATATGCAGCATCCTTCTGGTTTTAAAATAGCTTTGAAAATCGGAAAGTGGTGGTGTTTACAAAAACGGAAAAATCCAAACTTTTAAATACTAAGCCAGTAAGATTTAGTTGAGAAGATGACATAGTTCGTGTCATATCTGTTTGCTAGGACCAAAACAAGACCAAAAAAACCATCTTAAAATGCAGACTCAATGCAGTGAGCGGTGTGGGTGAGCAAGGCAGTTTCTAAAATCCAGCTGAATACTTCAAGAAACTATGTTGATGTGAACCGGTGCAGGAATTACGGGCCGACAGCAGGGAGCCGGAATCCCCGGGGCAGCGCTCTTCGGCTGTCCCAGTTCTGAACCTATGCTCCAGGGGGCCCTGCGCAGCCAAAAGTGATGCTCCCTTCACTCACCATCGGCAAGCCAGGGAGTTGTGCTGCTGCAAGGGCTGTGAAACGCCCCTCTGCAGTCCTGCATTAAATAAAGTATCTCCGGGGCAGCCTCTTCTGTCCAGGACCTGCGCACTTCTAAGAGTCACTGCTTGCTTTTTACAAACCACAGATTGTTGTAGGAGTGATGGTTTATTTAGAGAAAAGTATTTTATTTTCAAACAAGAAGACAACCAATGTGAAGAGCAATGAATTCTCTGTGTGTTGTGTTTGCATGTTTGTGATTGTTTCCGGATTTTTAAAAAAAAATTAAGTTAAAAGTTGTCCTTCAGGGGCTTGTAGTGCTTGTTATTTGTTTTCGGTTTGTGAACTGAGGTAGAATGAAAACAGGTTTTTAGTTACTGGTTTTATATGGTATTGCTGCTTCAGAGGTTTAAAACAACTGTAGTGCACCTCCTAGAGGATTCCTGATCTTTGTCACATTGGGGTCTGTATCTCTGCTGCCCTCCTCTCCCCATAATCTCTCAGGTCCTACCTGCAAAACTGATGCACATTGCAAAGAGTGAGAGTAGCTGATCCAGTTAGCTGTAAAATGTTTGGACTGTCCAACACCTTTTGCTTCCTTTAAATAAAGCGTGTTTCCATATCCCTGAACGGAAATTCAGACTTCCACCTTTTCTTTTTGCTGCTTGGGTTTTAGCTGTACTTAGTCATGTGGCCTCTGACACTGTACAAGAAAAGCAACCTGTCTCTTTAACAGTTCCTGTCATTGATACAGGAACCCTTCTTCAGGGTGATACTGGGAAGTTCTAACCAGCAGTGTTCCCTGTGGCAGAAGAGGCTTGAAATGACGCTTCTCAGAGCTTGGCTAACCTCAGGAGTCACAGACTTATTCCTGATAAGCTTTAGTTATTTCAAAAAGCGGTGATTTGGCAGTTGAAGCTTTGGAGTTGAGACAAAGATTTTTTTCTTTCTTAGGCAGCCCCTAGTTTTTCCGTACACAAGTAGACACAAGACAGTTTCCTGAAATAAGGGGAGGGAGTACAATGAATCAGGCTTGCCTGTTAGATGTAGTTGGTTTTGTGTACTAAGATCAATAGAAACTGTGACAGGTCACAGAGTAAGACTTAACTTCTTCAGCTACCTGCAGATTTCTATAAAATGCTTACTTAGTTTTGTCTCATTGATGGCTGGAGTTCAGAAGATATAAAACTGCTTAGTTTTAACAACAGTGATCATTCTCGCTTCAAAGACCTTCAAAAATATCTGTGTGGCAGACCTGGGACGCCACTTAAAGATACAGTTAGAGACTGCCATGGTCATAATCATGGCCTATTTCCACAGGGCACTATTACCAAGCTTATAAAAAATCATGCCCAGCTTTATTTAGCTTTACAAGGCTTTAACTTCATTCTAGCAGAGCTGCATGAGCCTGTTTCCCCACACAGCCCTATGAGAAGGAGAGAAAGTTTAAAAAGGGGGGCCCAGCTATTACTAATGAATACCTGAACTGTGCCCACAAATGCTGCTTCTCAGGGACATAGGAGAGGGCTTTGGCTGCGGCTCCACATCAAGGAGCAGCACTGTTTGAATAACACTTCCCGCAGAGCAGCCTTCTTTCTTTCCTCTTGCCCACCCCAGGCTATGCCAACAAAAGTGTTCATGTGGTTTCCTGATGTACCTGATCAGAGAAGTGATTTGGATGGAAAAAAATTTTTTTCAGGTTCCTTTTCTCCCCACCCAGATCAGTTCCTTGAAACATTTTACCATACAGCTGCATAAATAGTTAGCTTTGGCAGAGCACAGGCAGGAAAGTGGGGTGGGCACCAGTGTCCACAGGAGGAGAGCCAGGACTGTTTAAACTATCCTTGCCATCAGAGAAATGCTCCAAGAATCACAGTCCCAGCTGCATGAGGTCCAAAAGCACAGGTCTAGACTGCCAGCTGCTTTCAGTGTGCATGAAGAACCTGTACAAAACTGGGAGGCCACTGCATACAAATATGAGACTAGCTCTGATCTGTTTCTTTTGTGGGGGCTGTTCTCAGTGCTGTGGACCATGCTGGTTGTTCAACATGATGTTGTTGGATACCATCCAGAAGTAGCTTTTAAAAAAAGCTACTTCCAGAGGTAAATTAAAGTGACCTTTGGAATGAGTGGTGCAAGCACTGAGGTCCCACAAACATCCATCATGCCATTAAGATCAGGTATGTACAACACCAGATCCAGATCAACTGGCAACATAGATGTGTCCTGTATCAGACTTAGGAGCATGGTTACTCAATTAGCTTGCAAAATAACCTGCAAACCAGCATGTATTTCAGACTTTTGTTTTTGCTGGATTCAGAGGACAGACAGTTCCTAGTTAGGAGTAATGCCTGCCAGAACAAAAAAAGTTATCCTTCAGAAATACTTCAAAACTAATTATAACCAGAAATGTAAGTTTGGACAGATTTGGTGGTTTATGCCAAATAGATAGGTTTTATTTTATTTGCTACTATGTGCCCTAGAACCAGAGTAAGAACATTGTGTGACAACAACCTGATATCCTGCACAAGAGTTGCAACAGGAATAAAAAAAAAAAAAATCAGCTAAAAAAACCACAGCTAAATTCAGTTCGTGAAAATCCAGCTAACAAACTCTAAAACACCAGTAGCTCATGAAGTCCAGCAGGTTTTCTCTGATTTTAATGCCTCAGACTTAAAAAATGCTCTGAGACAGCTGAATGAAAACTACTAAGAGCTTCTTGTTTTGTTTTTATGGTGGTCCTCTTCTACAGAGGGGGAGATGGTTAATTTCGGTAGCTGCAGCAATGGAGAGTAGCATCCACATATTATTGAGTTGGTGGGTGTGTATTTCTTAGGTGCCCAGGAAAAAGCTTTTTACATGATGAGTTAAGCTCTTTGCGATTTGAGGGTTTTGAAGATGTCTCTGGAGGTGGTTGTACCACAGTTTGTGTGGACACATTACTGAATACCTGCCAGGTGTCTGCATCCGACTGAGCGGGGTATTTTGCAGAATCCTTCTGGAAGGAAAACTGGTCATAGAGGTCTGTTTGAACACTTGGGATGATGGCAGAAAGGAACAGACCGAATTTTTATGGAGTACTGTCCTACAGGTCACAGAAAGCAATTTGCAAACATTGAAGAAATGTCAAGGAAAAGAGAGGTAACACGGTCCATCCAGCTCCAAAAGCATCTGTGAAAAATTACATAGCCCAGATGGCTGAAATTATTTTCACATTCATTGCACATGTAGTCTGGTTTTAGCTATCTCCAGTGCAGTCATTCTGCTGATCTATGGAAGTTATTCCCCCCTCAGTGCATGAGCTTGTTTCCCATTCACATAAATAAGAGTTATGTCTTTGTATCCAGGGAGAGGGGATTTTATTTGTCTAGTGCCGAAGCAGCCTCTCACAGGACTGTTTTCCTCTCACATTCTCAGTTGTGTTCAGCTCTCCTGACCTGTGTTTTCTTTGTTTTGATCTGTTTGAACTTTTATATTTTAAGTAATGATGTCAGTAAACTATGGAAAAGGTGACAGGCTAGAAATGGGATCCTTACTAGGTTAAACCACCTCAACCTAAAATATGAGAGGTGGCTAAAAAGAGAGAAAAAAATTGGAAAGTTTTGCAGCATAGAAGTAATTTGATTTTATGTGATGATATCACCACACTTCCCCCTCTCCTTTCCCCTGGTACCTATCAATGAGAACCTTGTTTTGCTATGTGTGGGAAAGTTTGCTCTTATTTCCAGTGCTTCTGTCAATTGCTTTTAAAGTATCTGTCATAAGGTACTATTCAAGCAGTGCCAGTGGTGACTATGGCTATCACTGCTAAAAAGTTCTAAGCCATGGAGCATGGGTTTCTTTAGTGTGAATTTAGGTGGTTTAATTAATGGGGTGCAATACTGATGACCAGGGTACCTCAGCCCAAACAGGCACTGGTGCTGCGCTAGCTGTCACAGGGTCTCATTTTGACACCTCCCATTTATTTTCCAAGACTGTTGATGGCAAGGTGGAGCTAAGGTTTACTCAACGTTAGGTTTGATGTGGCAGGGTTTTCTGAAGCAAAAGTTTGTTAAGTTGGAATAGTCAGTTTTTGCCATTTGTTCTTCCCCTGTGCAGTTCACTTGGTTATAGGCATGCTGTGATGAGGTTAGGTATGCTCTTCTGCCTGTGAGCTTCTGGAAGTGTTGCTGATATGTCTGCTTCTTTTCCCCTCATTTTTTCTGAGGGAAAGGGGGAGAGATGGGAGAAGAGGAGGAAAGCAGCAACAAAATTTTAATTCTTTTTCATTTTTCCTTTTTTTTTTTTTTTTAATTTTTAAAATTTCTTTTCATTCCTCTGCTACTGTTACTGACCAGGCCACTCCAACCTGTCTCCTTCTGTGTGACAGAAGCTGTCATATAACTTTCTGATAATGATATTTCTCTTTACATTTTCTGTCTCTTCTCTTAGGAGGCAAGTATTCCTAACATGCTCACTGCCTGGTTAATCAAACAAATTGCCACGCAGCCACCTTGGGAAACTGTGTAACTGGAGAGAGGCAGGGGAGGTTTTAGCAACATACAGTCAGTAGTAATGTGGGATGAATGAGCTGCTGGATAGCGCTGCAGGCCTGTTAGCATCCCCTCAGCTGGCTCCTGTATAAATCGGGGTCCCACTGGGGAGGGGGGTTGTACTTGTACTCTTAAGCGAGTGCTCTGTAGGGTGCTTGGTCACCGTGGCTGTAGAGTAACTTGGCATCGGCGTACGGATAGATCGTGCTCTTTTGCATCTTCTGTACTGATGAAAGGCAGTTTCCCCTCAACTCCTTGTGGCGCTGGACAAGCGTCCTGTTTGCCCGGCCACTCCCCGGGTTATCAGGGGCTGCAGAAGAAGCAGATTAGGGCCATTCACACCGGCAGTTTCCTTAGTGCCTTTGCGAGACTGATAACCCCTGGCGGAGAGGCAGTGACGCCAGCAGGCAGCAATCTCGTCCCCAGGGAGAGCTGCCTGCCCTGCATGTGTGTTTATCGCCGCAGGTGTGGCTCCTGGAAACCCTGTCTCTCGCTCTGGTTTTTGGCGCCTGCAGTAGCCTTCCAGACCGGTCATCACGGCTTGTCCGGCTCCAGCCATTCCCCCTGGGGAGCCTCTTCTGGGCAGGATCTCGGGGAAGTGTTGCTCAATAGCAGCCTCATCCTTCACAGGTGCCTTTATGGCGCTGCCAAGGGGGTATGTGCTGAGCCAGCCTGGCTGTGGCACAGCACGGCCCGCACCCTTATTTCCTCCCTGCTGCCTGGCAGCCTGTGGGGAAAGGTGTTGGCTTCAGAAAACAAGACGGGCTTGGTGAGCAAACAAGAAGAGGCATGAGAACAGCTAGGTGTAATTGCTGAGCACTCCAGTGCTGCCCGTCAAAAGGCAGGGCACAGCCCGAGGAGCCTGGGATGGGTGGCAGGGACGCGTGCCCACCCCGGTGTGCGGCCGCAAGCACGTGCTGCTCCTCAGCCTCGGCCACAGCCACGCCGGGAAAGCGCCTGCCCGGCCCAGGGGCTGCGCCGCGCTGGGGCCCCTTCCACAAAGGCAGCACTGAGTACGGGCATGCCCTTCATCTACTGCCCTCACCTCCGGGAAGTTGCGAAAGCAAAGTTTGAGGATTTTTGCACATGGCTGTGAATGTATATTAGCTTGCTTGGCCCAGGATATAGTGAGCCACTGAGAAGGAGTGTTTACTGAAGTGTACCCTGGCATCCTTATCCTTCCTTTGCAGCTGCTATTTACCAGACAGCATTTGTGGTGAATGTAGCTGGCAGGAAACATCGTCTGGAATGAACTGGATGAGTTAAAGAATTTTTCACACTAACATTGTTGCAGGCATTTGAAAATACTTCACATGAGGGCATATTTTTGTAACACTGAATTAAATTAAGATTGCATGAAGCTGGCTCAACTAAATCGAATTTACCATCAAAATGTTTGGTGTTTTTGTTTCGGGTCCCTGCCTTGTTTACAGCTCCTCTGTGTTAGGCTCTGTGTTGCAGAGAGATCATCTCCATCCACTCTATTGACACGTTGTATCACAAATGTGGCAGCAGCACAGCTGATTCATCAGCGCTGGGTGGGGTGTGTGCTTGGGTGGTGGGGGGTGAGATTTAGACTTTCTCTTGTCAATTAAAGAAACTGATTATGAAAATGCACATATTCCTGTTTTAGTCAAAATGGCCTGCTATGACACTATTTCTTTAAGAAACTTAGATTGCTTAACTAGAATGGGAATGTCTTCTTTAAAATTTGCCAGAATAAAGTAGCAGGATTGTTTCTTCTATAGGCTCCTTCTAAGATTCAGAAATTGCTTTCTCCATTCTGGGCTTTAACTTGACAGTCAGATATAATTATTTTATTTTTCTTGTAGTTTGGTAACCCATGACTGGAACTTTTTCTTTATTTAACTATCATTCCAGAAACTGAGAAAACTGCTTAAAAATAGGTATAAAAAGAGATCAGATCCCACAAAAACAGGCAGGCATTAATATGCGTGTCACCCCACCATGCTGAGTCTTTCTTTGTAGGTTGTGCAATCTACTCCTTCCTTTACCCATTGCCTTTGTTTTTTTACTTTGTGCCTTGTTTAGATTTCATGTAGTACTGTTATTCTCTATTTTTTTCTTGAGAAAGTTTCTAGCAGATTGTGGCTGCTATAGCTGTATGGGAACAGACTATTTTGGTCAAGTTATTTATTTGACTTGGGACTCTCTAAAACCCCCTCCTTGTCATCAATCTAATAGAGATGTTCCGACAGTGTATTAGTCATTACTGGGGTGACATGAAGCAGAGTGTAGTTCTGGAGACGCCCTTCCAGTGAAAGACACTGAGCTTTAAACCTCCACACAGATGTGCAGCGCTGTACTAGCCTTGCCTAACTCCCTTGCATGCTTAATAGGCTTTTTGCCTATAAATCCCCATGTGCCATTGAGATATTGGATCTTTGTAGTAGGGCTGGGTTTAACGGGAAGCCTGGATGTCTCCAATTTGAGCACCTGCCCTCAGTGTTGGTTATGGGGGTGGGTGGGGTGCACTGCTGCTGCCTCCCAGGCAAAAGCAGCAGAGAGAAAAGATCCCCCTGCCCAGCACCCAGAAACAGGCTCAGAGCTGGGGCTTTGTCTCCAGAGCTCTGACAGCAGCATGGCCATGAAACAGATGAAGTAAACAAACCAACAATACAGGCATTTTTGTACAGAATAGGTCTATTATTCTTCCTGACAGCATGACTTGGATTTTGAGTTCTCATTCTTTGTATTTTTCCTTATTTAAAAAGAAAGAGAAAGCAGAACAAGGAATAATACAAATGAAACAGCCTGGGGCTTGTGCTTGCCTATAGGATATTCTTAAGGTTCTGTTGGTGCTACAAATTGGAACAATTTTGTAACCAGGTCCCTGAACTCAGCTGTATTTTTAAAGCAGTCGGACCTTAGAGTCTGGTGTGCTGGTGTGATTGATTCACCCAGGACTGTTATTCAGACCAATAACCAGGAATCCCTAACCAATCACTTACCAAGACCAATTCATTGATCACTCAGTGTACAGAGTTTTCCTTAGCTGGCCGATGGGGCTCGCAGTCATACAGAGTGGCATCCATGTATTAATGCCCTCTCCTTTTCAGCCCTAGGTGAGGTTTAGGCAGGAGGATGTTGGGTGGGCTGCAGCAGGGATGCACACTGCTGCTCCTGGGCACACTGAGCAGGGAGCCCTGTCTGCAGCAGGCTGCCAGGCTGGATTCTGCCCTGACTGTCCCTGCCAGGCAGTGGCTTCTGGAGGAAGCCCATGGCCAGAGGGCTGCTGGAAAGGTGCATGAAGCTGTCAGGGTTTTCAGACAGCAGTCTGTGGTAACCCTAACTCAGTAAAGCTTCAAAAAATTTGCATTAGATGAATTTTGAACCCTTTCTGGTCATGTGGACTGGAAATCCATACTGTCTTCTGGACACAGAAAAGCCAAGATGGATTCTGGGAGATAGCCTTTTCTTCCTTACTCCAGCAGAGGCTGGCTATGCCTGAAAAACAGCCCTTGGACTTGCTGAAGTATCGAGGGTGGGAATGTTTCACAAAAATGAATCAAAAGAATATGGAGTAACACACCCCTGAAAGCACACAAACTCCTTGCCAAGGGGTAAGAATTTTGTCCTGTCTCCATGGTAAACTCCTCACCTGGCCAAGGAAGTCTTCTGGAGCATTCCCTTGGCTGGGGGAAGTATGGCTGCAGGGAAGCCCTGCCTGTGGGAGAGCTGAGGGAGTGTCTATTGAAACCTGATTTTTTCAGCTCTGGGCAGCCATAGCAAGGGAAAAGTAGTAAAACCATCATCACTGAAATTAGATGCACTGTTACCATAATCAAATTAGCAATCCTGCTCCTGCTTCAGGAAAGAGTACATCAGGAACACTAGGCAGAAAATTGTATTTAAAAATTGTTAGTTACTAATTGTTTGTGTGAAAAACATAATTTCTTGAGTTGTTCCATACCATTTCTGTTTTTATTTCTGCACTTGTGATTTTCCAGGGGTACAGATACATCCTTATTCCACTTTGAACACTGTGTAAACCTCAATTTAACTGGGCAGTCTGGAAGAGCTTTCATTCCACTAGATGCCATTTCTGTTTACACATCTGTAGCATTTAAACATTGCAGGATTGTTTAAATGCATTTAACATTTAATGCATTTATGTTTATGTTTAAATGCATAAACAATGCATAGATTTTGTTTAAAGGCATAAACATTGCATGACCAGCTCAGTTCATGGTCTTAAATAATTGGGGGATTTGGCCTAAAGCAAACAAACTGACAGTGGAGGAATTAAGGGGAACCACAGAACATCTCTCCATTATTGACAGGTAATAGGTAACAGAATAACTTCATTGGCAGATAAATGAATAAATGATTGAGAGTCATACCCTTTAATGGCAACCAGCAAACATCTTCCCCACTTAGTCTCTTGATACAGTTTGTGAAGTCAGTGCCTGGATGCCCAGGAATGCCTCTTGCCTCCCTCTTGCAGCAGGAGGGCGGAAAATGAAGTCAACAAGCAGCGAGGAGAAGAGGGTGCATGAGAGAAGGAGGAGGAGGCATGAGGCACTCTGGTAGGCAAGTCAGATGCAATTAAAAAGTCTGACTGAGAGACATGGAAAAATGAGGAAGCGAGCTCACAAAGGCATCCAGCAAGAGAGGCAAATGGCAACAGACACAGATTCTGCTACAGGAGAGCATTAAAATGTCCTGGTCAGGAGATGTGGAGGGGAAACATGAGGGAACACACAAATACTTTATCCAGAGCAGACTGTGACAACCAGTGAGGGTCAAGAGATGGAGGCATGACAGGAGGAAAAGGGTCACACATGAGTTAATGCCTCATGCTCACAGACCCAGGTACCTGGAGGGGTTAGAGAAGTCTACACTAGGAGGACACAGGGTACACACAGTATTGCTGGCATGGCGACACCATGGTCGGCTGCAGGAACTTCTTGTGTGGCCCTGGGAGAAGTTCAGTCCTTTCTCCCTGTGTCTTTACTGTCTGATGCATAGCAGAGGCAGCATATGCAGTGAGACTGTCCTCAGCAGTGCAGTACACAAGACTGATGGCAATACGACTTCCTCAGGAAATATATTACACATTTGTTACTTTCAATGAATATAAGGTGGGAGAACCAGCTAAAGGTAATTCACTGGCTTACTTCCTACTCATATTTAAAATTTGGAAGCTTAAACCTTTTCTTTCTGACGGTGCGACTGCTCAGCAGAGGTTGTAAAGCTTTGCTTTCAGTGGGGGAATCAATCAACTTGAAGACCGAAAATTGTCTCTGTCTGTCACTGCCATACAAATAAGACAGAGTGCATACTGTTCTTTTTGTCACTTTTATGCTGTGGATTTCCTAGTGTGGGATAGTTGTACCAGGTTTGTGAATGGACACTCGTCTCTAATTGGATATTTGTCATTAAACATTTATAAAATTCACAAACACACAAAGCATATGGAAGTCTTGTTAAGAAGGATTTATTCCCTCCGTGACTATATACAAACATTTGAATACTTAAATCAGACTGAATCATGAGGTTAAAAATAGACTGGTAAAGTCTTCATATTTACTTCCTAAATTTTAAACCCTGTAAAGGCATAAGGAAGCATTTAAAGTAAGCTCACTTTAATCTTTTTCTCTGATACCAGAAGGAATAAACAAGGGGGTTTTCTTTCCTTTTCTTTTAATGAAAACAGGAGATTGTCAAGACTTGAAATGAAACCCTGAGAAGAGGCAACAGCTTGTTTCCTGCTTCCTTCCCGTTTTGTTTCTGCCAGGGATCCTCAGCTGTTGGGCTCGGCCCCCAACCCTCCTTCATCCTCAGCCCACATGCCGTCCTTTCCTGGTGCTTCTGCCTCTCGCCTCCCATGGACGGTTGGCATGTGCTTGGATGGGCTAACGCTGCTCCTGCTCACTTTGGCCACAAGGCCATTGCCACTGAATGTAAACGTGGATGTAAAATCCTGTCCTGGACTGTGAGGACGGCAGCTGTTTGTAATATGCATCTCACCTCATCGCAGCCCTCATGCCTCATCCCACAGCAGCAAGGGATGGTTGGTGGGGTTGGGATGTTGTGCAGTTCTAGCCTGTGCTGTTTGTCCCTGTAATATTGAGGTCAGGCCCTCTTTGTCCTCATAGGAGTGTAGCAGAACCAGACCCTCCAGGAATTGCCGAATTTAATAGCTGAAGATGAAAATGCCACCTATAGCAGCTGGAAAGAGCTGCTGCCAGAGCACAGCTTTGCTTTGCAAACACAGGAATTGCTGAGTTGCAAAGGTGAGCTTATGCAAGTAATGGAGTGTGGGGCAATTATTTAAAATCATCAGTCACCATCATCTGTAGAAAATGGTTTTCTGCCTCTTCTAGTACTTCAAAACAACAATGCCATTTTTGCTCTTGTAAGAAAGACATCAAGACATTTTTAACATGAAAGGGTGAAGTCTGAGAGCATCAGTGACTTACAGCAGTGTGGTGGGGCTTGATATATGACACTCCATCTCAGAATCATTTTTCCCCTTTTGAACTCATAGTGATATGTCTTTGATAGAGTATTTTGTTTTTTTAATTTGCTTCCAAATAGAGCTAGAAAGGTATTTTAGAAAATTGTATGCAGGGACCTTGCTAAGGTCCTAACATTTAAAATCTTTTTTGAGTGTGTGTGGGCATATGCCTAAGAGAAATTTTTCTGTGTATGTGTATGTAGGAACAAGTCACAGTTTTCAACACATTTGCTTGATTTCTGCATTACAAGTCCACTTTCATTTGTGCAGCTACAAAGCCTCTGCTGGTTTTAGTCCTAGATAAGATTCAGAGGGCCTCAACAAATTGGCGGTACAATCCTTATCAGCCGTTTTCATAACAGGCAGAACTCGGGTTGGTCCAGTCTGGAGGGGAAGCTGTGAAGGGACCAGCCTGGGCTGGACCAAGGCTGCAGTGTCCGGGTGAAGGGTACCCTCAGGGCGATGCTGCAGTGCTGCTGGGGAGCAGGGCTGGCTGCTCCCGTCTCAAGCCAGAGAACCCGTGTATTCCAGGTGCAGACCTGCCACCCCCGTGCTCTGGCAGTCGGTGTTAGCGGCAGCCGGCACGTGGTGGTGGAAGTGACACGTCTAGCAGGAAAGGAAGAAGGTGTTTTCAAAGGGGGGGCTGCAGCCGGACAACTGCAGCTGGGCAGCTCTGCCTTTGTTTGAAATGTGGTGCTGGGGAGTCAGCAAGACCTTTGGTTCAGCTCCCCTGAGCCTTTGAATGTGCCTGTCAATATACTTTTTCATATCTTAGGGAGTGGTTACCCAGCATTTTTAGGGCACATGGCTCTTCCTCAGGAATGGGACTGTTTGGCTTGCTGATGCTTTTCATCTGGAGTATGAAGTACTGCTTTGATGGCTGATGAGGGTTTTGCCCTTTTTGGGTCTGGAAGTTGATGGAGAAGTGAGTGGCACAGATGCTTTGGAGAACAGTCTAGGCTGTAAAGAAGAATAAAATTAATAATTCCTGTCAAGGCAGTTGCTGTTCATCAGTGTCAGATGGTAAGTCACTGAGGTCACTCCATCTTCATATATTTCTATGCTGTATCTTCAAACTATAGATTACATTGATGCTTTTTAGAAATCTATCATATGGTTAATTATAGCTGAATTTAGTAGTTCCTGACATTGAATTGAAACTAGTTGAAACTAGTTACTTTCAAACTGGTTTCACCTAAGAAATAGAAGCATTACAGTTCTACTGCTTCTTGTCTTCTTATCACAAAAGGTAAGAAATTAAATTAGACAGTTAATTATTATTACAGGTAAGTTTTAAGTGTTGGTTTATACTTTTAATTTCTCCCTTAGAATAAAATTTGTGGATAAACATGAACATGAGGAATGTTTAAATTGAAAGGAAAGCGTAATAAATGCAAATTTTGAGCAGTAGTATGTGGATAAAAAGTTAATTGTGCAGGGTATTGGTTTTTCTCTCTGCTTTAAATACTAGTGAAAACTTGCTTCTTGAATTTAGCTTGAATTCAGGTTGTGTTCCACTTGCTACATCTTCTAATTAGTCACCTATTGACATTGTTTTAGAGGCAAGAGAAATTGAATGTTGCTCTTATGTATTCACTTGGTCTAGATGTAATTTTCTGTTCAGGGCACCCGTATGGGAGAACATAAAAAAACTTCAGTGATTCATTGGGTGGCTGAAGCTGTTAGTACTCCCCGGGGATGGTACAAGAAATGAAATCTCAATCAAGAGTGACTTTCCTTTACAAAGTAAAGCCTTTGAATCAGAGCATACCTCTCAGCCTTTTGTCTGCCAAATGGGTGGGGGTAATTCAGTTGAGAAAATGCAGTCAAGATGTGAAAAAAAAGTGCCTGGGGGCATCCAAGGCCTGTTTCCAATGATGCACGGATGTTAGCAACATGCTGAGCTTTAAGACCCCAGAGCACAATACGACAGAATATTCTCTTCTCAGTCTCTGGGAATTAAATTAGGTGTCAAACCAAAGGCCTTTAGGAAAATAAAATCAGAAAACGTTTGGTGTTCAGTTGGAACTTTTACATGACTTACAAACTTTCTGTGTGTGAAAGCTTATGATAATATGGTTCTTTGCTGGCACTGAAATGAGGACTTGTCAGTATTTTAGTGGCAGTGCCTTTTGTATAAGCCAGTTGTAACTTTTAACTCAGAAACTTCAAAAAAATTCAGACTATACTTCAGCAAAATTAATTTTAAAAATTTTGAAAGTATAAAGTGACCTTTATAGTACTTTACAGTATATACACTTTATAATAGATGGTATAAAATTGATCTTAAGATTCTTAATTCCTAGCATCATGTGTACAACTGAACCTAAATTATTTTTAAAGTTCCAGCAGAGACCCCTGTTCCAGCTAAGTAAGTGGGTTCCCACAAGTTGATCATCTCACATATTCTGTTACATAAGAATTTTAAATGAAATAAAAAGAGGACTGAAGCTAAGTGTGTATTCCTCTGAACAGAGAAAGTAGACAAAGTAAATAAAAGTGAAATATATTGTAGTGGTCCTATACGTTTGGTTTAAATGAATTTGAAATATACCACTTGAAATATCTTCCATGAAGATATCACTGTGGAGGGAGGATTATATATCTCTTAAGTGCAGATTATCTGTTTTCAGAGAAAATAATAAAAAAATTAAAGAAAGTGGATCTCTGGATCTTATTCTATGGTTCTTCATAAAATATGAAGAACATATATAATGCTTTCAATTTTCTTCCTCTTATAGTCTGTTGTAAATAGGCAGTATTCTTGATTTCAGCTGCTCAAGTTTAGGCTAGGCTTCCTGAATAGTGAGAATTCTCTTGTAAGCAATTCTCCCCCAATACATTTTTTGTTTCTTTTTATGCTAGGTGGATTTTTTCGGTATTTGAAATATGCTGGAATTGTATTTTCATGCACTGTAAAATCAAGAGGACTAAAAATCCCTGCTTTCCTCTCCATTTCTATATTTAAAAAAAAAATGCCCACATACCTTCATGTGTTTATAGAGGGGCAAGGAAATGTCAACTGTCATAAATTCTTAGGTTGAAGATCTTCCAACTGAGCTAGCACTAACTCCCAAGCAGTTGGGTTTTTTAGGACATGCTTTGTAGACCTAATAACTAGGCCTCTAGGTTATTTAACTGTTCTCCTCTGGACTCTCCATAACTGGTTCAGTTCTTTTTTGAAGTGCAGTGTCAGGAATGAGTCTCATAGCCCAGATGATGGAGGTCTTGAGGAGAGCAAAAGATTTATTTTATGTGCCATCTGTTAGTAAATCTTTATATAATGGTTGCTTTTCTATGACAGCAAGAAAGGAGTTGACTCATGTTCAGCCTGAAGCCTGCAGATCCTTTTGTGAGAACTGCCGCAGGGCCAGCTGTCTCCCATCCCCTGCTTATCCTCCTAACTTATTTCTTCCCAAGTGAAGTGTTTTGCAACAATATGTCCTTTTTGCATACTACTTCCCCTTTGTCTTAGCCCATTTCTCCAATTTCCATATCCATCTGTGTATCGAATCTGCTCTCTGATATTCCTGCAGCTCCTTCTAGCTTTCTGCAGTCTGAAAACTCAGAAATCAGGTTGCATCATCCTCATCAGCAGACATGGTCATCTCTTACTCATGGTTTTCAGTGCTTTCTGCTGTCCTCTGCAGGCTCAGGCACTTCTTGCAGATTTCTGCTGAGCACCATGATCTGGAGAGGATGGTCACTGAGGCCGCAGAATAGCCTCAAAATGGATGTCTTGGTCACAAGACTCAAAATGTGAACAGTTCCTAAACAAGTATGCTGTGAAACTATTGAATAGTGTCAAAATGTCTCGATGCATCTTTCTAGTTTGATGAACTACTGGTAAGTACTTTTTGATATGGTTTCCCTGTCTTGCACAGACAGTTTCATGTACACCATTCTCTTCATGAATATGCCAAGTGAAGCAGCATTGGGAACCATAGAAAAATGGAGATATATTTTATTTGCTTCCTTCTTATTTGTAAAGTGTATTATTGTACTACTGAACAAAAATTAACTTATTTGACAATAATTTACAAAGTTTCTCACAAAGGCAAGTGACTTCAAGACCTTTATGTGCTTACAAATAATATGTGTGATTCTTTGTTCCCAAGCACTTTTTCCTGCAAATTTAGGTTGGACTGAAACGTCAGTGGGGCCCCTGAGAAACCTACTTTTGGCTCATAGAGATAAAACATTTACTTGCCTTTTCTCTGTCTTCTGCACGGTTGCGCCTGGATCTGTGCTATTGACCTCGCCAGACTTGTGTTGAGGAGGATTTTGCTGTCCATGGCTGTGACAGCCAGAGAGCAGAGGCAGCGTGGACCAGAGTGCCGGTGTGGGGCAGCACTGCAAGGGGCTGGCGAGCCTGTGTCAACCCAGACCACTCCAGTGACCTCTCTGGGAGTGAGAGGACTCAGTTTCTCTCCCTGTCTCATGCCCAAACTGCATCTGCCATGACCACTTTCTCTCACATACCAAAGATATGCTTAGTGGTCTGTGGTGTTTGTGTTTCAGCAGCATTTGGGTAGTTAGGTCTTTCTGCTTACCAGCAGGTTCTGTGTGTGATTCTATTCAGGAAGAAATCTTTATTCAGCCTGCTTTTATACCTGATGTAGTCATCTGTAATAGGTGTTGAACAGTATCAGAACCTTTGTTATTTTCCGTCCCCAAACTAACTGGGCTTTCTCCTCTGTCTTTCTGAGTTTGAGATGAGTGTAGGTTACCTCTGAAATACAACTGTAGGCCTCTCCCCTGCCTATCATTCCCAAACAAGCTGTACATTTTCTACATTAGTATTTCAGTTGTGTGAATTCCCAGAAAGTTTCTTTTGTGCCAGTTAAATCTCCTCCCTTTTTTAGCATTAAGACATCCGGTTCCTCCAGGTTTATTCCTCATGGCTATTTTATTAGCACACATGCTTGTAATATGATGGCCAGAGAGAGCTACTATTTGTTCCTGTCCCTTTTGTCACCTTACAGTGAACTCCAGTATCTCTTTTCCCCTCTTCCCCTCTTCAGAGTTTGTGCTCTTTTTCTTCTTCTTTCCATCACTTCCCTGGGTTTTTACTGTTGTCTGTACTGTTTTAGTTGAGAGGGGAGAATTTAGTTCACTTTGTTCTTTTCTGTCTTTCTTCACTAGACGGATAACAGCAGAATAGCAGGGAATCTGTTGTGGAGCCATTATTCCGTGATCAAAGAAGTCAAAGCATTCTTGGCAGTGTCCTCTGCACAGCCTCTGCATGCAGCCCCATCTTGCCCATGTGCATGTGTGCCCACATGTGCATGTGTGCCCCTCTCTGCCCCTCCCTTCTCTGGTGTTTTGCTCAAGTTGGTAGGGTCTAAGGTGATGCTGAGGCAGCCCCTACATTTTCTCACTTAGCCCAATTATTGTGCAAATTTTTCCCACTTTCCCTAGGAAACCATGGGTTTGTTTTTGTGCATTTCCTGTTCCATTTTTTGAAGTAAGAGAAGCTTTTCATTCCTCCTGAAAGAAACCAGAACTCTGGGTGGCAGGAGGTCACTGAGGCACCTGAGCACCTGGAAAGGAGCAGGAGCACTTCCCACACAGGCAGAGCATGCCTGGGCTCCTGATAAATTGAAGAGCAGACAACAGCAAGGGAAGAAACTCGAGATTCTAACCAAGAGAAACAAAACTTCTAAATAGTTAAAAAAAAAAACTTGGGAGAAAAATCTTGTGATATCTTAAAAGAATTTGTTGTCTCCTTGAAAATATTGTGGCCACCTCCACCACTTGATTGCTTCTTCCCCCTTACTTTAAAGATGGTGTAGTTTAGTGCAGTGTACATGTATTTTAGGGCCTCTGTGCTACTTAGTCACCTGACTCCTAGGACTTTGCCATGAGACCTGACTACTAAACTGACCCAGAACAAGCAATTGTCCCACATACTTTCTGCTTGCAACATATTCGCACGCATTAGCTGTGGCTGCCATTAGTACTTACTGTTCAATGGCATCCCCTGCATGTTTAACCATCGATCTGACACCATAACTTTTCTAGTTAGTTTCAGACTCTGGTTGAAACTCAGCAAAAGTGATTTGCAACTTTTCTGTATTCCTGAAGATGTTTAGGCACAGATGCAAATCAGTGTGGTGAATTTAAGACTATTAAAAACTTAAGAAATTTTCTTGTCCATGAACCACAAGCGGAAAACCACAGCTCCAGAAACAATCTGTTAGGAATTACTGGTGAATTCACAGTGTTTGTTACCTGCATTGCTGCTGGTAAACAGGAGGAAGCATCTGCTATCTATTTAAGCAGCAAAGATTAGCAGTAGAGGTTTCAAAAGCAGTTAGTTTACTCCATTGATGTTGATCTGGAAAGGCCTTCCAGATCTAGATTATTCTAAATGTCTCATTTCTCATTCCCCCCTTTCACCATATTGCCATACAGTTTTCAGTATGGGTGAACATGGAATCCAGAAAGATGCGAAATGAAGAGATATCACTGTGAATCCTATAAACTTAGGTTAGTGCAGTTGTAGTTAATACTCTGTGATTCTTCATCTTTAGTACACTGTTAGTAAAGGATGACCATGGGTCCCTACTTCTATCATTATCATTAGTATAATTTTACATGGAAAATACAATTGAAATATGACTGTCTGACCCTGAGCTACCCTCTACAATGATCACAGTGCTGATAAAATTCTCCCGACTATAATACTTTTAGTTCTAATGTATCAAGTTTACTTGCAAAAAGACTTTAAAAATATTTGCTATCAGTTTCTTCTGAAACTCTGCATTTTGCATGCACTTTATAGTACAAAATTATTACTTTCCAGCAAGCACTCCCATGTCTTCACATGATTTGGTACTTTCTAATGGAGCATTTCCCCTTCCCATTTACAAGAGTGTCTCCTTTCAGCTGCTTATTTTCTGCTGTTGTTGCTGTAATGTTTTTAGCAGGTTTATTTCTGTTATAATTCATTGTATAAAAGTTGTCCAGCAAAATAGATAATTTCCTAAAATATCTTTGCTTTCCTAGAGTCATGGAGCATGTGATGTGCAGCCTGTACTAGTGCATGATTATTTACAGCACAAGGAGTACAGACAGCATGGTCCAGTTGGCAGTGCCCTGGACCACAACTTTGGAAGACCCTGATTTCCTTTTTGGATCTATTACTTATTTGCTGTGTTTCTCATTGCAGATAACTTTAACTTCATGAATCTTCACCCTCTATTTCTGACTCAGATGTAGAGTGAAAATGCTTTTATTCTATAAGCGATGTTTAGTACAATAGGAAAGACCTTGTTCTTTAGGTGATGCTTCTGTAATAAACACTCAATGCATGTTAAATAATATTTGAAGAAGTAGCAAAACATGTTAAGAAACTGCAACAACATACGAGATCTATTTGGGCAAACATTTGTCACAAAAAATTTCATCATTGTCCCACTACCTGTAATTTCCTACTTCTGTATTCCTGCACTATTTATTTCTAGACTTTTCAGAACCTTAGGTGTAGACAAAAGCTCTCATTTTACTTCATATGTTCCTCTGACTTCAGTAACTCTAATTTTGGTAACATTGTCACTCATTATTACTGCAACAATTATAATATCTTGACTTGTGAGTGGCTGGCATCGTGGCAGTACAGGCAAGTTGTTTTGAAAAGAGGGAACTTCCTTTTGCAGCTGCCAAGGTAATTTTCAGCTATGATAAACTCCAACCACTGATGATTTTATATTGAGTTTGGTTTTTAACAGAGAAGATAGTCATACCAAGGGGAAAAAAAAGCTCTTTTCAGAAGCCTTGGTCATAACTTTTTATCTATATCAACACTAATTTTCTGTGTTCTGTGCTAATTGGATTAGTTTTCAGGCATTTTAAAGCAAGCACAAACGGCTAATGCTGAGAGGCTGCAGGAAGGGAGAGCTGGGATTTCAGAGGAGACCTTGTCTCTGTTCAGTGCAACAGGGAGAACCTTGCCTGGATATTGACGGAGAAAGGAAACTTCTTGCTGCTCCTTTGCACTGCTCTTGTTTCCAGGGAAATGAGTGGGTGAATTATGATTGGCATTGTACCTTTTGCAATATGCAAACTTAGAATTTACTACAAATGTGTTTAGACCCTTCTGGCAGGGAAATTAGATACATAAAAAGTAAGTTGTCAACTTAATTCTTTCAAAAATTTGGGTTTGAGAGGAGAGGGTGTTTTTCTATCAGTGGAGTCTTTAGCTATAGTTTTTGCACCTTCAAAGTTGTAACAAAACTGACTCTGACTTTTGTGGTATGGCGAAAGTGTGGAAAGGGTTTCTCTTTTTTCACCCTCTGATATAAAATACTACTGCAAAAAAAAAAATTCTGAACTTTTTCAAAGTACTTTTGCTGCAGAAAGCTCTAGCACAAAGAGGCCTTTGTTTCACAGGAGTATTTAAACCTGTGGTAAACTCTTGCTCTTTTGTGTTTGGGGTTCCCCCCCCCCCCCCCCCACGGGGCACTGGCACCTTCTTAGTT